>JADGKE010006563.1:0-11453 GCA_026954515.1 Cladochytrium tenue
ATCTACAATCACCCCTCCACTTTCTTCAGTCTCCTCGCTCTCCTCCTCCCCGCTCCACTGTCTGCTTTACTTTGTCGGCGCTTTTCTGTCAAAAGCTCTCAGGGCTTGGAGCCAAAACACGCGGAGACGTTTACATGCAACCCGCGCCGTGCATAGTTGTTGAAGGGTTGTCCATATGTTGCAGACGCCAATAAAGGATGTAGGGGGTGGTGAACGTCTCGGCGGCGAGGTTGGCGACTGAAGACATTGGCTGAAGAGAAGTGGGTTTTAGTCCCCAAAAAGGAGACTTCGCGCTTCTTCAGATGAATGACCGTTTACGAGGCTCACGTTTGGGGCTCTGAGGCCGCGCCTTGGAAATTGTTCGAGGACAAAGGGAAAGGACGAAGAAGGGGGAAAAAAAAAGGGGGGTTTATGGGGGGGGGGGGGTTTTTAAGGGCCAATTTGAAAAGCGAAGCCCCGGGCGGGGGGGGGCGCCGCAGGAAGAAATGGAGGAAGAAGATATCCTTTACATGAACGCAACGTTAAGCTCCGCCACCGACAGCATTCCCCACCCTCCCGGGCTGTGCATCGCAGAACACAAGCCCGATTAGGACGCATCAGATTGAGGTGCTACCGGCGGCCAGCTTGGCCGACTGCGGGCACATGGTGATGGTGTATCCGACCTCGTTGGTGGTGCCCGAGTCGCCGCTCGAGCACGTGAATGTGCTCGACATGTCGTCAAACGGGAAGGTATAAACCGACGGGCACAGCGTCTTGAGCCACTGCAACGACGGCAGCACGCCGCTCGTCCAATCCGGATTCACAGACACGCACGTCTGCGTCGCCGACGGCACCGTCAGCCCGAGGTCCCCCCAGTTCTGGCACCCGCAGCACGCCGTCGTCGCGCCTGACGAGTAGCACGACGCCAGCCCGGCGTCGCACATGAACAGGTCCGACAGCGTCACGGCGCCGGCCGCGTTGCTACAGGTGCCGGCCACCTCGCAGCTGCGCGGCGGGTGAAAGTAGCCGTACAGCGGTGCGCAGCGCAACGACGCCGACGTTGCGCCGTCGATCGGCGCACCACACGCCTCACCCGCCGTAGTGCAGTCCGAGCTGCTGCTGCACGACGCCTGCGAGCCCTCCGTGTCCGACACCGCCACGTAGTACTGCGCCGGCGGCGACGCGCTCCAACTGCACGAGCCCATGCCCGACGTCACCGGCGACTGCGAGCCCGGGTTGCCGCACCAATACGGGTTGGACGCGTCCGCGGTGCCACCGACCGCCGCCATCTCCATCGGCAGGTTGAACCCGTCGATGATGCTGACGTCGTAGTAATCTGACGACGCCGTTGCCAGCGTGAACTCGGCGCGGGTGGCCGGGTTCGTGGTACCACCGAACGAGGCGCGGCAGGCAGCGCCAAAGCACGCGATCACGTTGCCACTGAAGACCACGCTGTTGTCGCCGTAGTACGGGTACGTGACGGCGGTCGAGGCACCCGCAGCCAGCACGCCGCCGTTGTCTAGTGCCGGCACGATGGCGTAGCAGACGCCGTTAACCGTGTTGCAGGCGCCGCCAGCCGCGCAGTCCGAGTCGGACGAGCACGTCGACGCGCCCGACGCGTACGCCGTCGATCCGGCCGTGATCTGCACTGTAATCTGGACGTCACAGTTATTGACGAATGTCATGACACGGCCCGACGAGTTGCTGACGGAGCCTGTCACCGACGTGCCGCTTCCGGCGGTGCTTGTTGTTGTCGTGCCGGTGTCGGAGCTTGCGGATGTGTCCTGTGTGAAGATTCGGTTTCATTACTTTCTGAAAAAGAAGACACTCCAGCAGCGGAGGTATCAGTGCCGCTACTCACTGAAGACCCGGAATCGCCGCTTGTGGCGCCGCTGGTGTCGCCGGTGGAGTCAGATGACCCCGTGTCACTGCTCGATGTATCGCTGCCGGACGTGCTATCTGACGAGGTCCCAGCGCTGCACGAATTGCCTTGGGTGAGCTCGCCGTTGGAGCACCCGTAGTTCTATTTATCCATGTGGTAAGTGAGAAGACAAAACAATCCGCGCAAGGGAAGGCGGCCGTACATCGCAAGAGTAGCAGGCAGTACCACAGCTCAACAGCGGCGACGGGCAGGTGGAAGACGACGATGACGACGACGAATCCGTCGATGACGACGACGAATCCGTCGAGGATCCGCCGCACGAGTTGCCTTGCGTCAGCTGGTCGTTCGAGCAGCCGTAGTTCTGGGAGGGGGCACGTTGCGACTATTATTAGCTACATAGTAGGTAGATGCGGGAGGTGAGAAGGGGAAGGATGAACAAGAGGAGAAAGGGCGGAGAGTGACTCTACATCGCAAGAGTAGCACGCCGCGCCGCATGACAGCAGCGGCGACGGGCAGCTGCCATCGTTCACAGATACGCCGGCGGCATTGACGGCCAGTGCAGCAGGAAATACCACCGGGCCGGCCGCAATCCGCTTTGGTGGGCTTGATGTACCTGCGTGCACATGCGCGGCGTACGAGCCGACGCTCAGCTGATCGCACGAGTCACCCTCGGTCAGCTTGCCGCCCGAGCACCCGTATTGCTGCAAGGGAAGTTTGGGACGGTAGATGAAGGGTAGCGAAGGAAAGGGATTTGGGAAATGGGGGGGGGGAGGGGGTTGCAGGTCCAATGGAAGCTAGTTAATGCGTTGTCGGTTGACGCCAGAGGGGTCAGTCTATCCTTCTTACCGAGCAGTGGTAGCATGTGCTGCCGCACGCCAGCAGGCCTGGCCGACACAAGGTCGACGACTTACGGCACGAGTTGCCCCGCGCCTGCCATCCGTCGGGGCATGCGAGGATCTACATTGACCAAAATAAGAGAAGGAAGGCAGCCAAGTGTGCAGGGGTTGGGTAAGGGAAATATGATGAGGTAAGGTGGGGAGGGGTACATGCAACCCACGGGCTCAGCCCCCCGGGCGTGGCGGGAGGGTGTCCGTTCCGCATGGCCGGATAATAGCCGTGGGTTGGAGGCGGAGGATCCGAGGTGAAGATTTACTGGGCTGGCGGAAACAACGGTTCCGCAACTACTGCTGGCGAGCAGTGCTAAGGCTGCTGCTGCACCTGCGATGGCCGCGGCGGCGCCGGCGCCGCCAACGTTGGGCTTCGCAGCCGATGGTGGCATGTGGGTGGCTCTCTGGCTTGTGTGACGACAGAGGGCTGAGTATAGGAGTGTGAGAGTTAGAAGGGAAGGGAAAGAGACAGAGAGGGGCGAATCAGTCCGCCCCAAGCTAACTGAAGTATCGTGTGTCTTATGCGCACGTGACTTTGAATCGCTCAGCGATTTGTTCAAATTTCTGGGACGGAACAAAGGCGCGACTAAGTGAAAAGACGGGAAGTAAGAAAGAGAGAAAGAGACGGGGGGATGGCTGCGTGTACGTGTGTGCGCTAGCGTGTGGGTGATGACGACCGGGAAAGAAATGAAAAAAAGCCGGGCAAAATAAACCAAATGGAGTGGCGAAAGCGGGCAAAGGGGCGGGCCAAACGGAAATGTCTCGAGGAGTCTTTGGCAATATTGTCTGTGACAAAGGGGACCTTCACACCGTCACACTGCCGACCGTCAGCTTGGACGACTGCGGGCACATGGTGATGGTGTACCCAACCGAGTTTGTGGCGCCGGTGGCTCCATTCGAGCACTGGAACGTGCTCGACACATCGTCGTAGGGGAACGTGTACACGGACGGGCACAGCGCCTTGAGCCACTGCAGTGACGGCAGCACGTCCGCCGTCCAGTTCGGGTTGGAAGACACACACTGCGTCGTGCCGGCCGGAATGGTGATGCCCAGTTCGTTCCAGTTTTGGCAACCGCAGCACGTCGACGTCGCCCCGGCGCTGTAGCACGACGACAGCCCGGCGTCGCACATGAACAGGTCCGACACCGCCACGGCACCGGCCGCGTTGCCGCACGTGCCGGCGCGCTCGCAGCTGCGTGCAGGGTGGAAGTAGCCGTATACGGGCGCGCAGCGCAGCGACGCCGACGCCGCGCCGTCAATCGGTGACCCGCACGCCTCGCCCGCCGTCGTGCAGTCTGCGTTCGACGTGCACGCCTTCTGTGACCCCTCCGTGTCCGACACCGCAACGTAGTACTGAGCTGGGGCCGACGGCGTCCACGAGCACGAGCCCATGCCTGTAGTCACCGGCGACTGCGAGCCCGGGTTGCCGCACCAGTACGGGTTGGATGCGGTGGTGGTGCCACCGACAGCGGCCATCTCCATCGGCACGTTGAACCCGTCGATGATGCTGAGGTCGTAAAAGTCTGTGTCGGTCTTGCGCAGCGTGAACTCGGCGCGCGTGGCCGGGTTCGTAGTACCGCCGAACGAGGTGCGGCACGCGGCACCAAAGCACGCAATCATGTTGCCGCTGAAAACCACGGCGTTGTCCCCGTAGTACGGGTACGTGATGGACGTCGAGGCGCCGGCCGCCAGCGTGCCACCGTTGGCAATAGTCGGGATGATGGCGTAGCAGATGCCGTTGACCGTGTTGCAGGCACCACCGGCCGCGCAGTCGGCGTCCGAGGCGCACGTCGTCTTGCCCGAGGCATACGCCGTCGACCCAGCCGTAACCCGCAAGGACACGCTGATGTCGCAGTTGTTGACGAAGGTCATAACACGGCCGGAAGAGTTGCTGACGGAGCCTGCCGTCGAGCCGCTGTTCGAGCCAGTGCTCGCCGCAGTGGTCGTAGCTGCCGTTGCAGCCGACGTCGACGTAGTCGCCGCGGCCGCACTGCACGAGTTTCCTTGCGTCAGCTGCCCATTAGAGCAGCCATAGTTCTAATACGAAGGTGAGTATACGCCAAGTGATGCCCTGCAAATCCTGGTCGTACCTGGCAGGAGTAGCAGGCAGCTCCGCAGCTTAACAATGGTGATGGGCAGGTCGCCGAGTTGGCGGCACCGGCTGCGGCGGCAGCAGCGGCAGTGGTGGTGGTGGGGCTCGAGCCGCTGCATGAGTTACCCTGTGTGAGCTGGCCATTGGAGCAGCCGTAGTTCTGTTTTTTGACGGTGTTAGGGCAGCAGAGAGATTGGCTGAGGAAAGCGAAGCTCGCTCACATTGCAGTCGTAGCAAGCAGCACCACATGACAGAAGACCAGCACCGCAGGCCGTCGTCGATGAGCTGCATGAGTTGCCCTGCGTCAATTGCCCGTTGGAGCATCCGTAGCTCTACGATGGAGGATAGGATGGTGAGCTAGGGCCGGCGGCATTGGAACAAGTGGGTGGATTGGCCCCGAGGGTCCGAGAAACAAACGAAAGCACACACCACACAAGAGTAGCATGCATCGCCGCACGTAAGCAGCGTCGACGGGCAGGCGCGCCTGCCGAGCTTGACAGGGTTGGCCGCAACGCCCGAGGCGGCGACGGCGACAATGGCGGCGGCGACAGCGGCGGTTGTGATCGACACACGCATCTTGTGACCTGGGGGGGTGTGGTTGTAGTTCTGGTGAGTCGGCGGGTCGCACGATGGCCGCCCTTTTGAGTGCGGGCGACCGCGTTCCAGGAAAAAGAAGGCGGCGCCAGTCTGGCGGTCTCTGCGCGCATGCGACCCTTGCGAGGTGTCTCACTCAATTAACTGCTCCTCCCTGTCTGCCTCCCAATGCCGCGAGCATTCATATGGTGAACAGACCGCAGCCAATGCGCCCTCGGTCACACAGGACGGCGCCTGTGACCAAGGTCATGGCTCGCCATTGGGCCGCTCCTCTCATGCAACGTGCGGAAGCCGGAGCGCGACCGCAGCGGCCGCTGCCAGCTGCCAGCTGCCCGCGCAGCAGCTAACGCCGCAGCCCAAAAGCCCAAGGGCAGTTTCACGGTTAATGTAATATCTGCTAAGGGAAGTTGTTCGGTTGAAAACCGACCTTTCGCTACACCGTCCACAATTATCAGATGATGATAGATAATACGTCAGTTCTTTTGATTGCCCTTCTATGAGCCACCCTGAGCGTCGCACAAAAGCGCATCTCACTGTCCAAGTGGACCTTCTACTTAGCGGCACTCCACCCTAGTCTGCTACGAGCTCTGTCTATGGGAGGGTGCCGATACCGCTAAATTATCGTGTGGTAGGATCTGGTGGAGATCGGTGTGGAACGACAGCGCCTTGACGTTGTTGCTGCAGCGATCTACCTGAATGCCTTGTGACATCGTAGACGGCCACGGCGGGCCGGTTCGATGGTGGCCACTTAATATTTTGTGATCGCCTGGTCGCTATCCTAAAGACCACTGCTTTTGTCTTTCAATACTGGCCCACATCCCTGCCCCCAGATGGTGTATGCCACAATTTCTCCCCATCACTCTTCCCGCCTTCTCACAAAAGCCAGTCGCACATCCGCCGCCGGCCGCACTGCCACCGTCATCCTCACTGCCAGCGGGTCGACGCCGTCGTCCGCCTCCGGCACCACCCGCCACGCGGCGTACCGCCGGGCCACGCTGGCCAGCGCCGCCGCAAACTCGGCTCGCGCGAACCACCGCCCCACGCAGCTGTGCGGCGCTTCGCCGAACGGCTGGTACGCCCCCGCCGCCACCGCAGCGTCCGCCTCGGCGGCCGCCTTGCTGTCACCGTTGTCGGTGCCTCGGCCGGGCAGCCAGCGCGAGGGCCGGAACGTCTCGGCGTCGGCACCCCACGCCGTGCGGTTGCGGTGCAGAGCCCCCAGCGCAACCACGACGGCGGCGCCGGGCGGCACGGACAGCCCGTGGAGATCCTGTACTTCCGGCGTGGTGTTCTGCCGCGCGATGCGCGGCGCTACGGGGTATAGCCGTAGGGTTTCATTCATGACAGCCTAGGGAGGGGGAGTGTCAGTTGGAGTGTGTACAGGAGGTGGAGTTGGGGGGGTAGGGGTTGATGAAGTTTAAGCAAAGCGTTTGGGAATTGAGATGGTTAGATAGACAGGGAAGTGGGCAAGCGTATTTAGATAGTAGGAAATACTCTCCTCCTTCGTGCCTCTCCTGTCCAAATCTAACGCAACAAAACCCAACCTCCAGCTACTTACCAGCGTGTACGGTAAGTGGCGCATATCCGCAAAGGTCAACTCGGCGCCGCCGCGCAGCTCGCAAGCCCGTAGAACCTCGTCGCACACCCTGTCCTGCTCCTCCGGGTGCAGCGCCAGTAGGATGAGCGCGAACGACAGCGTACTTGCAGTCGTCTCGTGGCCTAGTTTTGGGATGGGGAGTCAGGCAGCGCACCAGAGCATACATGCGTGAGAAACCTTAAGCTAGAATGCGATGTGCCCCCTGCCCACCTCTACACACCTCCCCATCACTCTTCATGTGTTCCACATAAGCCACCTATTACCTGCGCGGAAGAAGATGATGCTGTCAGAGATGGCCTCCTCCTCCGTCAGCGCGTCCTCAGCGGGATCGGACGCCTCGGACGCCTCCACGAGCGATGCTAGAAGCTGGTGAGGCGAAAAAATGTCAGTAGAAACAAACAATTACAAAAAGGAGGGGATGGGGAGAAGCGAGCAGTGCTGCAAGACTAACCGTGCCACTCACTGCATTTCCGTTTCGTGAGCTACGGACCAGGTCCCGCAAGTATGCCTTGAGCTCTATGAAAAATCACATCAACATGTGCGCCGGGGTGGAAGGAGGCCTCGCAAAGACCAAATCTCCTCCCCCGCCTCCCTCCCACCCCTCCCAAAACGTGCTATTATGGTTTTCCCGGGGCAACAAAGACACACGCACGGCGACCGTCCCCTCACCTTCAAACTGCGTGCGGAGCCGCCGCAGAAACGGCACAGGCACGAGCAGTAGCCATTTCGGCAGGAACGCCAGCAATAGCAGCGCCGGGAACGACGACGACAGGCACTCCTCGAACGACAGGCTGCGCCCCGGCGCTGGCGGCACCGCCGCCCAGGTAGCCTGCAGCCCAAACAGCACCGAGCTCACCACCTTCAGCGCCAGCCGGCTCATCGCCGACGGCACCGCAACCACCACCTCCCCCTCAGGCGCGGGAGCTGTTGAGTAAGGGCCGACGAGTGCGCTGCTGCTTTCCCAGGCCGCGAACATCTCGTTGCAGAGCCGCGTCGTCTCGCTAAAGGCTAGCGCGTGCGTGGCATCTGAGAAGTGTGCGCTCGCGAGCCGCCGGTGTCGACGCCATGCCTCGCCCTCGGTCGAAAGTATGTTTGGCCCTAGTTCGATATGTAGCCAAAGGGAGGAGGGGTAAATGAGTGCATGTGAATCGGGGTTAGGGGTAGGTGGGGAGGGGGATCAGGCCACGCTCTCAGGGTCTGCCTGTGCATTATTTGCGTTCCGTCATGGGTTAGATCCTAACGCCTACCCCCCTTCCCTCTTTCTCATGACACCATGTTACTGTGCCCACTGTCCACCAATGCAGGAAGACGGCTCAGGGTGGAAGGCGGACTGACCAAACACGCCAAAGATGCGGCCCATCCACCAGGGGCGGCGGAATTCCCGCCAGCGCGCAGAAAATAGCTCGCGGGCCACGGCCGGGTCGGCCGTAAAAATTCGTGTGGCCACGGCAGGCACTGACTGCACGACTGCGATGGAGGCGCGAGGCCTGTAGACGGCATCGTCAGATTGCCGCCATGGAGTTGTTGGTACGTACGAATACAAAAGGTCGCGGCGTGAGAAGGTGAACGGGATACCTCGGGGGGCAAAAGGAAGACGTTGAAGAGGTGAGGGGTGTGTGGTTGTTATAGGGGTACGCACGCGTAGAGTAGCTGGCGGCGGCCTGCGGGGTCCAGCTCAAAGCCCTCAGGGAAGAGCACGAGGCGCGCGGGCACCAAGCCCGCCAGCACCAGCGGGTGCTGTTGGACCCAGTAAACGAGGCGCACGGGTAGGTCGTGGCTGTTGAGGGTGCGCAGGCGCGCGGCGGCGCGGGAAGCGCGGGCGGCGGCGACGACGGCGATGGCGGCAGCAGCTGCGGCCACGACGGCGAGGGCGGTGGCGGCGGCTGTGGCGGCGGACTGCATGGTTGGTTCGATTTTTGAGCCGAGCGGTCGACCGCAAATTAACAAATGAAAAGATGCGATGTGCGCGGCGGAACACGGCACATGAATTAATTTGCACGATAGCCGTTGTCCCTCGGCGCACCCAGCGCACCGAGACGCCATTCTGGAGCGCGTACGCGCCGAGGGCTTCACCGTTGTGAAGGAGGAGGGGGTTCAGTTTTTCGAGGAGCAGGCCCTGCTGCTGCTGCTGGGTGACTGACTACAAGGGGGCAACCATGAAGGCCATTCATTGCATGGGGGGGGGCTCGTCCCACCAATTGAGCAGTGTTTTATCCTTCCCACAAGAAGGATTTGTCACAAACCAACCACCAAGAAGGAGCGTGGAGGCTCTCTCTGCCACTTTTGTTGTTTTGTCGTCGTCGTTCGCCGAACTGAAATCGTAAAGAACTCAACCTCTGGTGGGACAACATCTTGTTGGTATGTGTCACCCCCGTGCCAGAATGGAGCGCACAGCCCTTACATGAACGCGCTCAGTCCGCCGTGGCCATTCCTGGGATCGCGCCGCACCAGCATGGTGACACAGAGCACGTATCGGATTCGAACTTCAGATAGTCAAGCAGGCAGGCACTGAGAGACAGCAATGAAAACACGCAGACATGTACACAGGTGGACAGGCAGACAGACAGGCAGATTGGGAGGCAGACAGACAGAGAAGTGCCAAGACCTCGGAACTGCTCAATGCTTGCTTGCACGGTTTGGAATCAAAGTTTTCGCTTTCGTCCTCCTTTGCCATGATGGCTTACACCCCCTCCAAGGCTGCCGAAGCCGCCGCCGCCGCCGCATCAGCAGCAGCAGCACCGGCAGGAGCAGGGCCGCCGCTTCCGGCGCCGCCGCTGGCCGCCGCGGCCCCCTACGCCACCTCTCCTTACGCCGCATACGCACACGCCTCCGCAGCCGCCGCAGTCTCCCCGTCTGCTGGCCTCGACCTTCCGCCGAGCTACCAATACCTGGGTCGGTCTTGGACCCACGCATTTCCAGCCTGCCTATCCAGCCAGCCGCACGTTGCCCCCCTTTCCCCTTCTGTGGCTACCCACTCCTACCCTTGCACCCTACACCGCATCCGTCTCCTCTTCACCCTCCTTCCTGATCGTCCTGATCGTCCTCCCAACCCGAACTAGACACGTACAGCACGTTACCGCTTCACTCCCCATCGGTCGTCGTCGCCGTGCCCGTCCCGACTGCTGCCTCTCCCGCTCCAACCTCCCCCACCGCTGCAGCCGCTGCAGCAGCGTCAGCAGCGGCATCAAACGGCCCGTCTATTGATGCAGCCACGGCGGGCCTGCCTCGCATGAACACCATCCTCTTCACTGCACCGTACCCGACGCAGGGCGCTGACCCGCCGCCGCTGCCAACTCACGCCTTCAACTTGCTGCCGGAGAAGGAGAAGGGTGAGACGGGGATAGTTGCTGTCACGATCGGCCGTGGTGCTAATATTGCCGCTGCAGACGGCGCAGCGCTGCAATCTGTCGAAGGTGTCTGAGCTGATCTCGCCTTCACGCCCCATATTGCACCCACAAGTCTCCTAATGACACACTGACACCCCCTTCTTCCCTCTCCCGTACCTCATCTTCTTTCCTGCCTTCCTGCTCTCCAAGGCCCCCAACATTCCGCTGTCACCGTCCCCAGCCTACAACACCCCACGCACCGCGCTGCGGACAGCCCGCCGCCAGACCTTCCCAATGCCGCAGCCAGCACAGTCCCCTCCGAGACGTCCCAGAAGCTCCTGGTGCCCGATGCCTACGGCAAGCTTAACGGCGCTGGCCGCCGCCAACAACGCTCGCCCCACGCTGCGCGCCGCATGGTCGTCGTCGCCGCCCTCGCCGCCGCCATCGCCCTGCTTGCTGTCGCCATCATCGTCGCCGTCCTCGTGCTGCGCAACCAGAATTCGCCCACCGCCTCCACCTCCACCGCTGCCGTCAGTTTTTCCTCCTCTTCTGCTGCGGCCGCCGGAGGCTCAACGTCGTCCGCAGCAGCCGGCGCGACCTCCTCTGCCGGCGCCACATCCGGCTCCGACTCCGGCTCCGGCTCCAGCTCTGCCGCTAGCAGTACCACCGACCCAGCGGCGTCAGGCTCGTCGTCGTCAACGGCAACGTTGTCGGCGGCGTCGGCGTCGGCGAGTTCGACGGCGATCCCGGCCTCGGGCACCGCCGGCGTACAGGTGCTGCTGATGTTCGTCAACGGCGCCGGCGCCAACGCATCCTTCTTCTGGAACAACAACTACGGCGTCGAAGTGTACTACGACCACCTGGCCGCCGGCGACTCGGTTGGCTACATCACCTACCAGAATCATGTCTGGGTCGCCCGTCTCGGCCTAAACGACACGGCGGGCTCTCTGCTCGGCTACTACACCGCCAACGCAGAGGCTACGCAGTATTGGACGTTTACATAGATCACCCCCCCCTACTACTACTACTGAAATCTAATTGGCTTTCTCTCCTCACTCACCCACCAATATTTTCTTGTCCTTCCGCTTACCCACAAATC
>JADGKE010006566.1:0-11359 GCA_026954515.1 Cladochytrium tenue
CCTTTTTTCCAATCCAACTGGACACCGGCTACACTCTATCTTGGTCTGGAATGATCCTCTCAGGCCTTCCCAAGGACGATCTCGCAGCTGCTTCGGCTGCCGCCGCTGCCGATGAGTTGGCCTCTGACCCTTAAAAGAGGAAGAAGGTACGCGATCGATGCGAGTGGGCGAGAACATCGCCCACCAGGAAAGCCCAGGACTGGTAGTCTTCGGCGGCGCCGAAGAACGGCGGCACCATCGGCGGATCGCAGCACCCAGGACAGCGCGTTGGACACGACCAGTGGAAGTACTCACGAGTTGGCCCAATGTTCTTTTTGGTCATTCTATGCTTGTATGTCTCAACCAGAGATTTTATATTCTTGAATCTGACTAGGGGCGTATGGGAGTGGCACCAAGCTATCGGGCTTCAGAGATTGCGAGAATGTTGATAGGGTGGTGGTCCCTAAATCTGCGAAGTCGGAGCCTGAAAGGGGAAAAGGCCAGTGACAGCGACGAAACCTCCCGGAATTGTGCAAATGCTGAGCTTTGCGGCGGTAAAGACTGAGTTTGCGACGAAACTCCCTCAAATTGGGCGCAATCCAAGTTAAACAGTGGTAAAGTCTGAAGTTGCGGCAGAGCCAAAGGTGCAGAAACCACAGGTGAAATAGGTCCTTGACAGGTCACGGAATACATGTGCTGGCCATTTTTATACAAGCTGATGATATCACCTGGGCTGTAGGTGTGAAAACTGCTTGGAGGGAGCTGATCTAGGGACACTGACACTAAGTGAGATCCATTTGGCTCATTTGATAGCTGAAAGGTACAATCAAATGCTGTATCGCTGCATGTTAAGACTGAATGTGAGTTCAGTAATGCCATGAATGATTCTGTTGCAGTTGGTGGTTGTGCAGCAGCTGCCCGAGGTGGATCTGGCGCAATAGTTTGAGGCTGGGCTGCGGCAGGGAAAGGTTCCAGATCAATATCCGGATGCGCAGACTGTTGTGGGCAGAATATTGGGTCTCAGGACCAGATACCTTCAGAGCAATTAAGAACTATTTGAAGAAGTCATTAAGTCATTAGATACCAAAGTCCTACAGGGTGAAGTTAAGATGAATTAGGTACAAATAAGGTGAAGTTTAGATTTAGATATAAAAGTCCTATGGGGTGAAGTTTTAGTTATAACCGAGTGAAGTTTAGATTTTTAGATACAAAATCCCAATTGGGTGAAGTCTAGATTTGTTAGATCCCAGATTTATGAAGTTTTACGAATTTTTAAGAAGTTTATGAAGTGAAAGAAGATTTTATTTATTTTTCCTCTTATTCTGCTTTTTTCTTATTCTTCATTGATTTTGCTATTTTTGCATAACTGGTTCCCTTCCAAAAAGTCAGCACTATCACCTGCTCTCAGCAACTTTGAATGTGCGCTACTCAACCCAAATCCCACAAAACCCAATCTCTATTGCTGGAGAGATCGCTTCTGTCTTACTTTCTTTCACACTTTCTATTAGAGTTATGCTTGATTTCCTTAAGCTCCCCCCCCCTTCATTCCAATTCCGCAGCAGATGGCGTTGAATGCCAGCTTCGAGAATTTTTTGAAAATATTTTTTTTTAACTTTCCAGCCATGTTTGACTGAACAGGCACATGATGATTCGACATTGTCTGATGGTAGTAAACTAAAAGGAATATCCAACAAGAGTTATATGTCACAGCCAAAAAACGTGCTAATGCTTTGAAGCCAAGAAGGAGCCGTGAAAATGGAACAGAACAATTACAGATAACGCGCTGTCGTGCCGCACTTCCTCGTTGATGCGCGCCAGGTCGAAGCAGACCTCTGGGATCTCAAAGTCTACCGTCGCACATGGCATCCTTGATAGCGGGCCGGAGAAGTCCCCGCCCAGCGCCAGCTCGGTGCCTGATATTTCCGTCAGTCGGATGCGTGTGAAGGTAGACCGCAGCTTCTCGCGTCGAGTTGGTAGCGTGGTGACGTCCAGGTCCATAATCTGGTCCAGCAACAGTGCCTCAAACGCAGAGTGGGCTGTAGAAACGACAGGTCCAGGCATATGTTACCGGTTTCGTAATCGTCAACCGCGTTGATTGTGTAAAAGTAGAACTTGGTTGGGAACTGGTAGTGCGCCACTACGCGGCACTCCTGGCGGTTGATACCGATAAATCGGCTGAGTGCCGTAGGGTCCCAATGGTGGCCATCCATAACAGAACCCGAAGCCACGAACCTGAAGCCGCTCCATTGATATGTCAGCGGCCAAAGAGGCAGGGTCACGTACTTCTGGTTCTTGTCAAGGAACGCGCATGGCCTCTCCTCGGGGTGGTGCTGGTTCGTTCTAAATACAATGACACCGTGGAAGCCGCGGACGCAGTTCATACGTTCTTGGTCTTGCTGTACCTGGCGGTTTGGCCTTCAGGACATCAACAACATCTTTATTCTAGATCTAATATCCACGAGCTAGATCCAGAACGCCAGCTAGCCGCAGCGTCGCGTTTCGCGAATGGTGTATTGATTTCTGACAACAGTCATTTCTCCAGTTAAAATCTGATTTACGAATATAATTGACAAAAGGAGCTTGACGGAAGCTGAAAAAGCGCAGAACCATGAATGGCGAGGAGAGGAAAGTCAGAACCGGTTGGAGAATCGGGAGATAGTCTAATACATGTCCAAATGCGTTGAAGATAGAAAAAAAACAATCCGTAATAAAGCGAATATAAGGGAGAAGGAGGGGAAGAAGGCGACGAGAAGAAATCGGTTAGCTTCAAACAAGGATACGACACAGTGTATCACTCCACAGCTTGACCAAATATCCCTGTCATGCACCACGCACACCTCACCTGCAAGACCTCCTTGCGCTTCGACTTCCTCTCCAGCATCTCAAAGTATTCAGGATATAGGTCCGACGCCGTCCTCCGGTCTGCGTCGCGTGCGAGCAGGTCGACTCCCTTGTCAAGCAGCAGCCCGAATACGTCGTCGGCCCTGGCCCGTGCAGCGGAGTGCAGCGCTGTGCCAAAGGCCGGCGGCGGTCCAACGGCGTTGACGTCGGCACTGCCACAGTCCAGAAGCATGCGGCAGATGTCGACGCGGTTTCGCTTCGCCGCTTCGTGCAGCAGCGGCGAGGGCAGGAGCTTGGCTGCCTCGGCTGCGAACAGGAGCTGACGGTTCTTCTCCTTTTCAGTCTCACTGCGTTCCGGCTGACCTCCGTGCGAGCACGTGAAAGCCAGTCGAATGACACCCTCGTCACCGTCTCGCACCCCGCGCACCAACAGTCCCGGTCCGAACGAGTCGGCGGCTAGAAACTCGCCCAGATCTGGCGAGGATGGCAAATTTCCTGCCGTCGCTTTGAAATGGCTGAACCAATGCTGGCACGCGTAGGCAACTACTTTGCTCACTCCGACGGGGAGATCTTGCAAACCCATGACGATTCTTGCCTCCTGTCCGCCTAGCAATGGGCGATTCTTGACCATTGCATCGACGCACCCTTGGAACAAGACTCTTTCAGCAGCATCGATGTCAAGATTGAACGTTTCTGCCCATACGCCGATCAAGTCCGAGAATGAAACCAGGTTTTTACGCCACTCGAATCGAGGAATTTCGTCAAAAGCGAGCTTTAAGTCAGTCAAGCTTGCTAGGTCATTTTTCGAAAGTGGCTCGCGAGTGCAGAGGATAAGAGCCAGCATTTTTTCAAACTCTCCAACTCGCTCCCTCATGTCGTCGAAAATAGCCTCGTATAGGTGCAGAAGTTGCTTAGATACTCCAATAGCCTCTTCATCATTGTAATCTTTCTTCTGGATGACCTTTTTCACGACTTCTTCTATGTCCCCACTTTCATCAAACGCCACGGCCGCGAATCCAATAGAACCTCCTGCAACCGTTGCAAAATCATCCATTAGGCACTCTAATAGGCGACTCTTCGCCCTCCCGAACGGTTTGATTCTTTTCTCAAAGTAATTCCGTACACATTCATTTCCGTGCGCTTGAATATTTAACACCTTTGATGAAGCGCTGAAGGTCTGATGACACTTGCCGTTAAGCCGGCCAGTTACAAGCAAGCGAACACCAGAAGGCATTTTCTTCCATCCCTCCATAAGCAACTTACAAAGCTCGTCGACGTCAGTTCTGAGCTCGTCGAGAGCGTCAATAGCAATGGCAACCCGTGCATCATTTAGGGTGATTAGTGGTTGAGTGATAAGCCTCTCGAACAGATCCGATAGAGGGAGAGATTGGACATTCTGCTTCGACATCATGTCCATTCTGACCTTTGCCTGATCACCAACAAATTTTGCTATTTGGCTGGCAAGTGTCGTGATGACTCGACGAGCGTCGGATCGGTCCAGGTCGCTGTAGTCGCAGACAAATATGGCGGTCGCGGGGTCTCGCTTAAGCTCGTCAACAGTGCACGCAAAGAAGACCGACTTTCCACTCCAGGCGTCCCCCAGAAGCAGTAAAATGTTTGTATCTGTAGAATCGGCGCCGAGCCATGATCGGATTTCTTCGAGAGCGGATTCACGCTTTTCTGTGACCTTTTCGCCGAGAAGCTTTAAATAGCTGACGCCTTCGATCGGCTGCAGTTTTTCGTGTAGGCTTGCCAATACTTCTTGCATCGACCTGACCGGCGCAACAGATTCTTCGAGAAGCACAACAGGTGGTGGAGAGGGTGGAGAAGGTGGAGAGGGTGGAGTAATACTTTCTGGTAATTTCTCAGAACGGTCGCGCAACGGCCTCGGCTTCCAATTTAAAAACGCGTCTATTTCTAGTATTTGGTCTCTGGGTGTTTCCGAAGACACCTTTGCTGTTTGCTCATATTGCTCTGCAAGTGAGACACAGAACCTGGGATCATTGCAGCGTGTTGGATCTGTTAGAAAGTTCTTTACAGACTTGTGTGCCACAGTTATGCAGTTTGTCCTCGCATCAATGATGAGGACGGCTTCAAGCTTTCGGACCTCCTTTTTCACCAAATCAACGTCAAGCTTAAGCAGGCCTGCGATGTCGTGAACTGTAAGCGGCTCTTCTGCACAGACAATCGTTGCCAGAACGCGATTTAGCATCGAATCCTTGCCATCCATCCACCCAAATATACGTGAAAAAGTACGATGGTAGAGTTGGTCAAAGGCTCCATCTCCGTTGCTGGAGGGTAGGTCCTGAAGCATCGCCAGCGTTACTTTTTCAGGGGCACGGCTTAACTCTTCGCAGGCGATAATGAGCCAGATGAACGTCCCACCAGACTTTTCAACAAGTATTTCTGGCCCTTTGAATTTGGCGTCGTGATCCACATCCATCTCTTGTAGTTTGTGTTTTGCAACGACAAGCGCATCCTGTTTGTTCTCTGCTTCAGTTGGTTCCAGTGGCTGAACGGCCAGGTGCCGAAAGGCAGCGACAACGTCGCCTTCGAGCCTCGAAGTGACAAAAAATTTGACCTTGGCGGGCAGGTTCTTGCAGTGGGCTTCGAAAACGCTGAGAATGTCTCGACGGTAGCCCGTGGCTCCGCATTCATCAAGGGCATCAACACACAGAACGACTGGTGGCTGTTCTGGTGCTGCTTCGTACATGTCCTGGAGCGGCGAGCAGATCAGCACATTGAACAGTTGTGGGATGGGCTCGCGTAAGACATCGCGGTTCTCTTTCTGGACTTGGCAGATTTTCCGAGCAAACACGTTTGACCACAAGCATAGATAAAATGAGAGCGTTTTTATCAGATCTCTGGCGCTGTTGCGGCTCTCCACGTCGTGTCGACAGAAGAACGTTGCACCTAGTAGGTTGCGCTTCTTGAGCTCCTCGATTACGAGGGCGCACATGACAGATTTTCCAACGCCAGGGCCACCCTGTAGCCACAGTACGCGGTCCTCAACTGCGTCGGACAAGGAGCTTGGTGGGTCCAGGAAAGCCAATACGCGTTTCAGTAGCCACTGCCTTGTCTCAGGGAGGTAGTTGCTCATTAAAATACGGTGCTGCTCGTCCATCTCGTGGTCCAAGGGCTCCAGCCACGCACGAAGTAAATCCACCATATCAGCAGTCTGTCCAACTGGTCGTAGGGTGCTGAGAGAGTTTTCTGAAGCTTGAACTCGAGTCGGCTCAAGCATTCTCTTGCTCATAATTTCGAGAGCAGATATCACAATACTAGAGAATATTGAATGAAACAGTTGTCAGTTCAATGTGACTTTTTTGTTTTATCTATTCAATAGAGCAGCAACAAACCGTTGGAGGTCATTGGGATCAGCTTTGACTCCTTGAAGCTTATTGATCTTTGCCACAACTGATCGAATTGGCAGTTGACGGGGGCTCAGAGCGTGGCAATGAACTGCTTCAGGAAACTCGCTGTGGTTTGGAAAAAAGTCCACCATAGCATCTAATATCTTCCCGCTGTTCTCCTCACGAAACCTTTTCTTGGATTTGAGGAAAACGGGAAGGATATCCACGCCATGCTCTTTTTGAAGTTCTAGGGCGACTTCCCACTACAAATAGATTAGCACCAAATAAAAAAATACCAAAAACAAACCTGAAGAATCATGTTGTCCGGTTTTTTATCGGCACTCTTTGCCCGCATCATCCCTTCTTCTGAGCATAGCAACACAACCAGGGCACATTGGCTCAGTCCCGTGAGGAATCCACGTTCCCACACTTCGCCGACATTAAGGCACCTCTTGTCCAAAAATGGATGGAACTTGCTGTGACGTGCAATCTCGTACCACAGCTCATTTGCTGTGTGCTGGTCGGAGGAAATACGATAACTGGTCAAATGTTATTGGAGTAAACTGACATGAGCTACCTAATGTAGATATTATGAAAAGCTTTCTTTTCTTTGCAGGACCAGTTCTCAAACAAGCTTTCATGCCACTTTCTGTGCGCACCTATTTCAGCGATTATTTAGCATTGAACAACAATCCATTCACGAACCAAAAGCAGCCGAGGTTGGTTCATCCAGGCTATCTTCAATTTTCTGGGTATCATATTTCTGTTTTGAAATAACTGCCATTAGTCCTCAAACAGGTTTCACAAGCCACTAATAACCTTGCTCAAACTGACAACGATTCTCCATTTATTTTCCAAAACTTCATTTAAGTTGTCGTTGGTAATTTCGTACGTTTTGCCATCAGAAGTGTCAACGTACGTGAGTCTGTTAATCTCGAAATCTGGGACTTTGGCAGCAATGATCTCCACCAAGCCACGCAATGTTGCCCCATTAACATCTGGCACTTTAATCTTCATGTTCTTTGTTTCAGTCGTAGATGGATCAGTGAATCCGATGTGAATAAGAGCGGATTTTGAAGCTGCCGCTGCCATCTCGAACGTTTTGTTGGTGTGTCGTGATCTGGCAGCCTTGTTTGGCTCGTCATCGTTGACATTACTGCTCTGAACAGACTTTTCAACGACAGCTATGCAGCTGTGTAAACGTACCTGTTTGAAAACAACATTGCAACGCTGCCTTTCAGCAAGAACTGTGTGCAAATCGGTGTCAGAAAGCTCGTACACAATGCCGTCTGAGGCGTCCTCATAGGTCACTTTGTCTATATACGTGTCTTTGAATCCAAGCTCCGCCGCTACAACCTTCTTGAAATCGGAAAAGCTGGCATCATCGGGCACATTGACCTTGAGATTCCTCAGGTCATTCGTTCGTGGATCGGTAAACCTGATGGGACTGAAAATGCAATTAGGAGACAGGGGATGTTTCTGAGAGAGGCACGAGGCGGAAGGGGGACATACAGGGCAATTAGGGGTCAGACTGATGATGGTCGGATATTGGTCAGTGTGGATTGATATGGACAAGGATCGAATGATTCTGCACCAGCATGACGCTATGAAATGGGGTCATACTAACATGACAGCGTGCCTTGCAGCGCCAAAGCTGATGCCAAAAAATGACATTGTTGGTAAAAGTACTTGGACCTGGTAGCATAGAAAGAACCAAGGTGAGTACACTGATGCTCATATGAATAGGATCAAGTAGCTGCGCGCAACACACCCTCTGGAGAAGGAGCAGAACTGGACTCCAAAGCAAATATAGCGACTCAAGATGCGGTAGTGCTGCTCAAAATCGTCAAGGAGCACTGCCCTCAAGCAGCGAATTAAGAGGAGGCTGCGTTGTTCACTGTCCTCTAGCGCAGAGGAGTGGAGGGTGGCGCAGATGGCTGAGGCCAACCAATTTGTTTGATTAATTATTGCTGACATGTTTTTGGAGGCTTTCAATTTCAACCCAAATCAAACCTCCGCCGTTGCGGTGCCTCCTCGTCTCATCTTCCCCGGAGCTGACGCTGCTACCGTTGCTCTGGTTGTTTTCATCACTGATCTCGCCGTATTCATTGTTGAGCCCGGCTCCTGCTACGCACGACCAGCAGTCCACCGCCACCCAGAAAAGGGAAAGGAAATGGGGTTGGAACGTAGTATCAATTATTCTTCAACAGTAGAGTGATAGGGGAAGGTTCAAAGGAGTGGAGAGAGGAGGTGGACAACTCTTTGCCTGGTTCCCAAAGGAATGACTTTTTATAAGGGGAACTAGACAATTCAAGAGGTAAAAATCAGGGGAGGAAATCAACTGAAGTGGAATGAAAAGACTTCTTCCTCCACATCTTGCATGTATGCAGGACTGTGAACTTCACCTAATAAGACTTTGATCATGGAGGATCTGAACTTCGCCTAATAGGATTTCGGTATCTAAGTATCTCGACTTCACCTTAAAGGGCTTTGTATCCAAGTATCTAGACCTCACCATAAAGGACTTCATATCTAAAGATCTAGACTTCACCCTAATTGGAACTTTGGTATCTAAAAGCAGAGGACGGCCTGCTAAGTGACCAAACATGCATAGGAAAGAAGAGGAAGGGGAAAGGATGTCAAAGAGAGAGATTCGAACTTGGTAGAAATAGAACAGGGAAGGTTAAAAAACCTGTAAAACAGCTAATGGGGATATGGAAATATAGGGCTTATTGGCGTAGGATTTAAACAAACTTCTCAAAAATTCACAAATCTGCTGTTCATAACACTAAATTATCTAACCAACGGGACTTCACCCGGTGAAGTCTAGTTGGTTAGATCATTACAAACTCTCAAATAGGGTGAAGTTCACCCTATTCGGGAGTTTATATCTCAGTATCCAAACTTCACCATACAGAGCTTTTGAGTGTAAAAATGTGAACTTCACCTAATAGGACTTTCAAATCTAAAAAACTAACGTCACCTTAATCTGGACTTTGTATCATAAAATCTAGACTTCACCCTATTCGAGACTTCATCATCTAATGATCTCTGTTTCTGAGGACCAATATTCTGCCCACACAGGTCAGGTATCAGTTTAGTACTGCCATTTCTGACATAGTGGTCGGAGCCACTGTATTCCCAGTAGTTGCAACGTGGACCTGCACTAGGTCTAAGACTATATATGGGTCTACCTGTCCTGACTGATCAATCTTACCAAGTATTGCTTTTGAGGTGAAAGCAACTTAGTGGGCTGGTCGGATGTAGGACACATTTTTTGGTAAAGCTACTTGTACAAGAGGGGTAAGAATTTGTTCGGACCATATTGCTTTCTGAATCTGGATTCTGGAATCAGGGTCTGCCTGCCCCTTTAAGGGATTGGGGTATGTGAGGTATGATGGATGGAATAAGGGGGGGGATTTCCTCACAGACATTGCGAAGAAAACTTAATTATTACCGTTTTATTTCCTCATCATTTCATTATGGAGGATTCGACATATAGTGTGGTTGTAGCAAGCCTAAAAATTGAAGGAAAAAAAATTTGAAGGATCCTTTTGTGGTGTGACAATGACGTCACCGCGCTTTGATCGATTTTTCCTTGGGAGAGAGGCGACAGGCCGTTGTTAAAGTGAGACAGACGGTTGCTGTCAATTAAGGGCGAGGTGGGCGAATTGCTTTCGTGGGCGAGCACACGTTGGGAGGGAGACAGAGCGGCACGGGAAAGGGTGAAAAAAAGGGAGATGCGAGGCAGATCTGGGACATTGGGGCGGGGACTCAGACAGCAATTCGGCCAGACAGACAGACATACAACCAACAGACACACAGACAGACGGTGAGCGAGAGCCGTCCAACCAACCAGCCAACCACCCCCCACCCCCCTCGGATGGATAAAAACAGCGGCGGCGTCACCGTTGCGCACGCACCCCCTCTTCGTTGAACACATCATTGCTGCTATCGCACCACCCACCGCCTCCGCCACCACCCAACCACCACTATCATTGCCCACCGCCATGTCTGGACTCGCAAGCAAAGCCGTCGAGACCGCGTCTAACGTCGCCCAGAGCGCCTACAACGTGCGTTGTTACACCGCTTGCACTTCTACCCATCACACCCCCCATCCTCCTCCGTCTTACACTTACTTGCATCGCCCACTTTTTGCTGTGTGTGGCTTACCGGTCTACCGCCACTAGGGGTGTAACCTTTTTATCCTGAGCTAATATCTCCCTGTCCATCCCTTCACGCCATTACCCATACATTTTTGCCTTCTCCCCCTTCACACCTGCCACATGCATCCATACGCGTACGCGCTCGCGCTGATGCGTCTGTGACTCGACAGACGGTCGACCCGTATGTCCCCGCCGCGGCAAAGTCTGCGGTCGACTACGCCATCAAGACGGCCAACGCGACCATAGACTCTGCCCAGAAGACGGCTGGCGCTGCGGTCGACTACGCGTCGTCGACGGCCACGGCTGCCAAAGACCGCGCCGTCGCCACTGCCACTGGTGCCGTCAACTACGCCAAGGACACGGCCTCGTGGGCTGTCAATGGCGCTACCACCACCATCACGGCCTACACGCCCGGCCCCGTCAAGGAGCTGGTCAACAACGCCGTTGCCGGCGCCCAGGCCATCCGCGAGGACCCCGTTGGCTCCATTAAGCCGTATGTCCCGACCTTTGGTGAGTCACAGAACCTCTTTTACCAGAAATTTTGGAGTGCGCGTACGTGCCTTTGTGCATGCATACCACTAGTGTACGAACGCAAGAGTTCTCACCATCCCGTCTGAACCTCACAGTCGTCCACACTGGCGAGAGGACTTACGAGATCGTGGTCGACACTACCCAAAAGACCAAGGACAACGTGTCGGCGGCCACCGGCTTCATCGTCAGCAAGGTCAACGGCACAGTCGAGTACATCACGCACATCCCGCAGATCCACGCCTTGATCGACAGGCTCAACACGATCACGTCGCCCGTCATCAGCCGCATCCGCGGCACGTCGCAGGCCATCCCTGCTGCAGAGGCCGAGGCGGCCGTCTCCAAGGCCGAGGAGTAAAAGCAGCCCACGAGTTGTGCGAACCACCACCCGGGCTAGCCATCCCTCCTCCCACCCTCTCGTGGCGTATGCATGATGATCAAAGCTTGGTTTCCTGGATCCGGTTGTTCTTTAGTGTTTTGCTAGCTCTCCCC
>JADGKE010006567.1:0-11327 GCA_026954515.1 Cladochytrium tenue
TGGTGGTGGTGGTGGTGGTCGCGGTGGCGGTGGCGGCAGTGGAGGCCGAGGGGGCAGCAGCCAAGGAGGTAGCACCAGCGGAAGTGCAGACGGCGGTGGCGGCGTCACGTTCGGGGACTTTGTGTCCGCCATCGATACTGCTGCCGCTGACGCTGGCGCCTCGGACGCCTCATCTTCACCGACATCTGCGGCCGCTGCCGACACCGCAGCTGCAGTAAGCTCAACTGCCACTGCCGCAGCTGTTGCCACCACTGCCACCGCTGCTGCCACCACAAGTTCCGCAGCCGCAGCGACAGCGACAGGCGAGTACAGTCTGGTTGACGACTTCTCAGGATCGTCGTTCTTCGACGGTTTCACATTTTTTACCGACAGCGATCCCACCAACGGCTACGTGACCTACGTCGATGAATCCACCGCCCAGTCTGACAGCCTAATCTCGGCCGGCGACCCGGTCACTATAGGAGTGGACACCACCAACGTCTACGCCTCCAGCGGCAGGCCATCGGTCCGACTGACCAGCAACAAGTCTTACAACGCCGGCAACGTCTTTGTTGTCGACTTAGCCCACATGCCATTTGGCTGCGGCACCTGGCCCGCCGTCTGGTTAGTCGGGCCCAACTGGCCCGCCGGCGGCGAGATCGACATTGTCGAGGGCGTCAATGTCAACACCAACAACCAGATGACACTCCACACCTCGCCCGGCTGCACCATCGATACGTCCAGCCAGTCACAGACCGGGACTAACGTCGCAACCGACTGCGACGCCACCGCCAACGGTAACTCGGGTTGCGGTATCACCGACTCATCCACTTCGTCGTACGGCGACGGCTTCAACAACGCCGGTGGCGGTGTCTTCGCCGTCGAATGGACCTCGTCCGCAATCAAGATCTGGCGCTTCGATCGGTCCTCCATCCCCTCCGATATCGCGGACGGTGCTGCTGTCTCGCCCGATGGATGGGGCACCCCTGTCGCGCACTGGCCGCTCGGTTCGACGTGCCCGGCCAGCTTCTTCTCGGATATGCAGATCGTCATCGACGATACCTTCTGCGGTGACTGGGCTGGCGCTGCCTACGGCACCGGTTGCACTGGAGGGTCTGGGTCTACGGCGTGCGAGTACCTTGTCGCGAACTACCCGACCAGATTCACGGACGCGTACTGGTCCATCAACTACATCCGGACTTATGCTTGACCGGCTCCTTTACCTGCCTCCTCCCCCTTTTCACTTTTGGAGTCATTCCTAGTGGCGCCTGTTCCTGGACTCGACTTTTCTCCCACCTCCCTTTCCCACCTGCATCAAACACCCTTCTCCTCCTGTGGTATTCGACCCCACCTCCTCCCCCTCGCCAACTTGCCAGAATTAGAGCTAATGACCACCGGGGGGTGTTTATGGCCGTGTTTCTACCACTTTTCGATTTGATAGTAAATACTACTTTGTTTTCTCCTTTCTATTGCTTGCCAGGATCTCTCCGAAAGTCCAGCCGATTATGAAGGTGGATAAAGGAGTTTGCTGTTATAGCAGGCCAACTATTGGTTGGCTAGTCGCGTAATTAGAAAACAAGAGTATACTCTACTTTATGTACTAAAAACCGAAGGGTAAACAACAGGCTTGAATGATTGTGAATTCATTCGAAGGCTGGTGGGGGTAAGTTGATGGAAGGCATCCCTCTTGTAGGTGGGTGGCGGTAAGGTGGAGGTGAGGTGTGGTGAAAATTGGCTCAACTATTGTGTGCGGCCTCACGACGCCAGATTGTTGGAGGTGGGATTAAATAGGGGGAGGGGTTTCGGTTATTCAAGGGGGAGGAGGAGATTGCTAAGCACAATAGAGGTTTGAAAGAGATACAATAGGAGTATTAAGGCATCAGGGCCGATGTTCTGGGGCATAAAAGCAGATGAAATGAAGGTTAAGCATAAGGGAGAAGATAGGTAGAAAAGTGATCTAATTTTGACGTTCGGAGTATATGTGGTTTGGAGCAATACATTATCAGGCGTCGAGTCGGATGCGGACGGGACCGACAGCGCAGTGTTTGATGTGGTGGTTGAGCACCTGGGCTGGGCACTTGACCACAAAAATTAAAAGTAGAACCAGGGCATTGCCACACCTCCTTTCCCGCTCATGTGGGATGGCGCACACGCCAGGCCTGGCGTTGGCAAGACATCAATGCCAAGCCCGGAATGGCGCCCACTACCACCTTCCCTCGCCGCATTCGCCGCACCGAAGGCGCATAACGTTTGAGAAGCACACTGCCCGCCACCGCAAGACACTGTGGCGGTGGCGGATTGTCTTGGCATCAATTTTCCACTTAAGGCAGGGTTGAAGCCGCGGAAATTAGCAGTCACCCTTCCCTTCCTATCCGGAACTACATACAATTATGATCACTCCATCCGCCGCTTCCTTCCGCTGGAAGCTCGCAGTCACGGCTGCTGCCGCCGCCACCGCAGTCTTTGCGTGCTCACCTGCCCTCGTCGCCGCCGACTGCGGTGCAGGTCTCGAGTCATGTGGCGACGCCTGCTACAGCTCCCAGTCCTACACGTGCTTCGACGACTCCACTTTTTGTCCAGCCGGCTACAGCCTGTGCGGTGACGCTTGCTACAACCCTGCCGACTACTCGTGCTCCGGCTCGGCCCTGGTCCAGGGCGGTAGTGGAGTGGCGTCGTCCACAACCGCAGCCGCCAGTGTTGCTGCGACCACCACCGCTACCACCACCACCACATCAGCCGCCTCGAGCTCGACCGCCGTCGCCGCCGTCGCCGCCTCCTCATCGTCGTCTTCGGCGTCCGGAGCGTACAGCCTGGCCGACGACTTCTCCGGATCATCCTTCTTCGACGGATTCACCTTCTACACCGCCGCCGACCCCACCAACGGCTACGTCACCTACGTCGATGAATCCACCGCCCAGTCTGACAGCCTAATCTCGGCCGGCGACCCGACCACCATCGGTGTGGACACAACGAACGTCTACACCTCCAGTGGCCGGCCCTCAGTCCGTCTGACCAGCTCCAAGTCCTATAACGCCGGCACGGTCTTTGTGGTCGATCTCGCGCACATGCCCTTTGGCTGCGGCACCTGGCCTGCCGTTTGGCTCGTCGGACCCAACTGGCCTGCCGGCGGTGAAATTGACATCGTTGAGGGCGTCAACGTCAACACAAACAACCAAATGACCCTGCATACCTCTCCCGGCTGTACCATCGACACGGCCAGCCAGTCGCAGACTGGCACCAACCTCGAGACTGACTGCGACGCCACTGCAAACAGCAACTCGGGCTGCGGCGTCTCCGACCCGTCCACGTCGTCGTACGGTGACGGCTTCAACAACGCCGGCGGCGGCGTCTTCGCTGTTGAGTGGATTTCCACTGCCATCAAAATTTGGCGCTTCGACCGCTCCTCCATCCCTTCGGACATCGCCGGCGGCTCCGCCGTCTCGCCGGATGGATGGGGCACCCCCGTCGCGCACTGGCCGCTCGGCTCGACATGCTCGGCCAGCTTCTTCTCCGACATGCAGATTGTCATCGACGACACCTTCTGCGGCGACTGGGCCGGCTCGGCCTACGGTACCGGCTGCACCGGCGGGTCTGGGTCCACGGCGTGCGAGTACCTTGTTGCGAACTACCCGACCAGATTCACCGACGCGTACTGGTCCATTAACTACATCCGGACTTTCAGCGCTTGAGGACGCTCCCAACGGGACGGAAGGGAGAGGATGGGGATGTTGAGTGGAAGGAAGCAAGTTGGAGAGGAAGGGGCTCGGGACGGATGGGTGGAGTACCTGCAAGGTCGTAGTGAGCATGCTTGTGGAGGTTGCGGTGCTGAAGCTGCTGTGGTGATACTGCGGTGGTGGTGGTGGTTGTGGAGCTTGTTGTCAGAGTGGGAGATCTGAGCACTGAGACACCAATACACATCAGCGGCTGAGCACACAGAAGCACGCTGGGAGTTCGATTTTTTTTTATTCCTTTTTTTGTTCTGATTTTTGTTCTTCGGCACTACCCCGCCTGCTGGAAGCGGCTTTCTCAACCCACCGTCGCACAGACTGTAAGAAGGCACTTAGCACCGCCATCCAAGCCGCTAGCAACGCCGATGCCGCCATCAGCGTCTTCCCTGCGGACCCGCCGGCGCCGCGCTGCTACCGCCGCCAATGCCGCCGTCCTTGCCGCTGCCACTGTTGCCGCTATTTCCGCAACCGTCCCGCTTGGCGTAGTGGCCGACTGCGGGGACAGCTACTCGTCGTGCGGCGGCTCATGCTACGACCCATCATTCTACTCCTGTGTCAACGACGGCATGCTGTGCCCTGCCGGCTACAGCATCTGCGGTATCGCCTGCTTTGACCCCGCCTCCTACTATTGTTCCGACGGCTCGCTCTTCCAGGGCACAGATCCCTCGGGCGGTGGCAGTAGCGACTCCAGCGGATCGAGCAGCTCTGACGAGACGGCTGCTCCCGCCGACGACACCACCACGGCTGCCGACACCACCGCGGCTGCCGACGACACCAGCACCGGATCGGGCGCTACCGACACTGGCAGTACCGCCACCGCTGCCACCGGCGCATACTCGCTCGTCGACGACTTCTCTGGCTCGAACTTTTTCGGCGGCTTCGACTTCTTCACCGATAGCGACCCGACCCACGGATACGTAACATATGTCGACCAGGCCACCGCACAGTCTGACGGCCTGATCGCCGCAGGAAACCCGACCACCATCAGTGTCGACACCACAAACACCTACCCGTCTGCTGGCCGCGCATCGGTCCGCCTGACCAGCAACAAGTCTTACAACTCCGGCACGGTCTTTGTCGTCGACCTTGCGCACATGCCTTTTGGCTGCGGCACCTGGCCTGCCGTTTGGCTCGTCGGACCCAACTGGCCCTCCGGCGGCGAGATTGACATCGTCGAGGGTGTCAACGTCAACGCAAACAACCAGATGACCCTCCACACGTCTCCCGGCTGCACCATCGATACGTCCAGCCAGTCGCAGACGGGCACCAACGTGGCCACCGACTGCGACGCCACTGCCAACGGGAATGCGGGCTGCGGTATTACCGACCCGTCCGCGTCGTCGTACGGCGATGGCTTCAACAACGGTGGTGGCGGCGTCTTTGCCGTCGAGTGGACTTCGTCCTCCATCAAGATATGGCGGTTCGACCGCTCCTCCATCCCCTCGGACATTTCCGGCGGCTCCGGCGTCTCGCCAGACGGTTGGGGCACCCCGGCCGCCCACTGGCCGCTCGGCTCGTCGTGCCCGGCGAGTTTCTTCTCCAACATGCAGATCGTCATCGACGACACCTTTTGCGGTGACTGGGCCGGAAACGTCTTCGGCTCCGGCTGCTCCGGGTCTGGCATGGACGCCTGCAACAACTTTGTCGCGTACCAGCCCTCCAGCTTCACCGACGCCTACTGGTCGTTCAATTACATCCGGACTTTTGCCTAAGCTGGCCTAACCCAGTCCCCTTTTGCTGTCTTTGCTGGTGCCTATTGCACTTACCTTCTTCACTTCCAATTCTCCCCGAATCCACCAATTCTTCTACTCTTCCGCCCCCCTCTCACCCAACAAACTTATCCTTTTTTTTCTTCGCGCACACCCGACCCTGTCCTTTGGTCAGCTTACCGAGACTTTTCAAGCCTTGGCTTCCCGCACCTTTCCTCCCATCTACTCTTGGCCGAGCAAAATAAAATAAAGGATTGAACTCCGTACGCTGCTCTAGCGCCGATCGGTTGTTTTAATGGGATTGGTTCTATATGCGTATGATCTTCAATACATCATTCAAGCCTCCCTACTTCCCCGGGTAAGTTCCAAAATACAGATAACCGTTCTCCATTGCGTATCAAGAAGAATATGCGACGTTAATGAACCATCTATGGCCGAATCTGGACTATCGAAACAAAACTGTGCATGCACGTTAAACTGTATGTGGTCCATATCCTTTATTGCCAATGGAAGCACCGAAAGAATCAAGCGCCTCTGGAGCAAATGAGCGGGCGGTGTATCAAGATAGGTCCAAGGCAAGGGTCTTTGCGACCTCGTAGGTAGAGTAGATCAGGCATCTCTACTTCCTTGTGCGCAGCCTGTCCAGCTCGTCACCGGCGCCATCATCGGCAAGCGCATCGGACTTCGCAGCATCCCACACCGCCTCCACCTGGTCAACAACGCGCTGGGGCAGCGGCCCGCGCTTCAGCCCGGCGATAGTCTCGCGCAGCTGCTCCAGCGTCCTGGCGCCGACAATGACCGCGTCGCCATACGAGTCGTTCAGCACGCCGTGGAAGGCGGCCCAGCGGTTGGCGAGCTCGGCCGGCGGGATCGCGGACTCGGCGCTGATGCGCTGCCAGCGGTCCAGGAAGTCGAGGCACCACGGCCGCAGGAAGTAGCTGCGGTAGATCTGGTTGACCACGTTGGCCGGATTATCGACGAAGCGGCCGGCGGGGGTGCCGTCGCCGACCAGGTCGCGGCGCGACTTGGTGAGGAAGCCGCCGGCGGTCGGCGAGTAGGCGTAGAAGGCGAGCCCGAGCCGGCGAAGCACCGGGAACAGCGTGGTTTCTTCCTTGCGCCAGACCGCGGAGTAACTGCCTTGGTAGACGGTGGGCAACACGTAGCCCTTTTGTACGGCGACGCGGACAACCTCCTCGACCTCGTCGGGGGTGAAGTTGGAGAGCCCAAAGCGCTTGAAGCGGCCTTGCTTGTAGAGCTCGTTGATGCCTTCGAGGGTGTCCTCGATGGGTGTCTTGCGGTCGGGGCCGTGGAGGTAGTAAATGTCAATCTGTTCTCAGTATACCAAAGTGGATTTGTCGGAGGTGGTGAGAAGGCAAGGTCAGCAAAAAAAAATTTTGAGCATCCGAAGCAACTTTTCAAACAGCACCTGATCGGTCTTGAGTAGCCCGAAGCTCGTTGCGGCAACCTCGAGGATACTCTCCTTGGTCGCTCCAAGCGGGTGAAAGCCGCCGGGATGCTTGGTATCGACCGTGAAGCGCGCCGGCAGGCCGAGTCGGCCAATGACGGCCTCGCTGTCGCCGTAGGCGCGGGCCGAGTCAAGCGTACGGATTCCAGCCTCTTTCAGCACGGCGGCAGCCTCGGCCAGGTTGGCGTCGCTGTACCAGACGTCGCCGTACGTCCCAAAGACAATCTTAACCATATTTGCTAGAGGGGAAAAAGAAACCTGTGAAGAGAGGGAAAGCGAGGGAGTGCTTTGTATGATAGGAACCTGGTTCTGGATGGTGTGATAGTTCTTATTTCTTGGGCAAGTCCGCGCTCTCCAGCCGGGCAGCAACCTGATGACAAAGTGTTTTTGTCAGCAAGCACGTGACGTGGAGGTCGTCATTTGTCGTTCTGGATCACGTGTTCTGCACCGGTCGGGGCTCAGGATTTCTCCAAAAAGTCCGGCAGTTTTCGGTAGGCAGCTCGGGGTGTGCGCTGAGAGAGCAGGCGAACTCGATGAGCCGGAAGGGAAGAGTAGACAACTGAGAATAACAAGCTTGACGATCACGAGGGTTTATTCAAGAACTGGCGGCGGGGGAATGACGGAAATCAATAAGAATTCTTCCCCGCGAAATTGTGAAGGATGGAAAGATCGAGCTCGGGGAGAGAAGGTAGAGATCGCAGCGCGGGCACGGGCGGACATGCGGCTCACCTGGCGGTGGGGAAATGACGGAAATCAATAAGAATTCTTCCCCTCTATACCAGAATGTCCAAAGCCAGCGTTAAATAGGGAGGGACTTTGGTCAATTCAAGGGAGAAGAAGGGGGTCAGGGACAATATAAAGAGTGTTAAGAAGGCGGAGAATGGCATGAAGTCGATATTGAGTATAGTTGGGAATAAAATGATCGGGAGAAAGTGAGAAATTGACGGAGTGGATCTGACATCGAAAATTGGCACAGTGGGGCGCTGCGACGAAACAGCATCCCCTCCTGGCAGCGAGCTGTCAAGCCGAGGATGACAGTGAGCTGACATCGAGTTCGGAGCGGCGCCAATATAATTTCAAGCTGTCGACGGAAGCTTCCAGGAAGTCTTCACCAGAGTCGAGGGTACGGAGGGTGCATCTACCGAGACGGCCAATTGCGGAAATGACATACGGACCAAGCCATTTTGGTGAAAGTTTATATTTGTTGGAGCGGTCTAAGAGGCGCGCACACTCGGATGACTTGTTTCGCAAGCTGCTTGCATTCGCGTGTGTCTATTAAAATAGTTAAGCCTTAGTTTGGCACACAATCGGCCTTCCCACTCTTTCCACCCTTCACGCCTCTCTTGCTCCCTCCCAATGTCATCAACAATGAAAAACACCGACCGATATTATCAACAGTAGGAGGCATTCGCTGCAACACGTCTAACAAGGCGAACCCGAGCTCTTCTGCGCCGGCTCGATATAACCCTCCCACCGGCCCTGGCGCAATTACATCGGCTAATGCATCCAGCAGAGAACGCGTGCAGTCCGGCCGCGCCAACCCCGAATACACTTCCATTGCGCTTGTCCTAGTCTGATCGAACGTCTCCTGGCTGCCGTTCGACATGGCTGACACCACTGCTCGAACTTTTGCCACAGCTGCTGCCCACGCCTGAACCTTCAGTGAGACCGCCGGCCCCGCCGCATCTGCTGAGACCGTCTTCAGCAGCACGTGCGCTGCCGACAACGCCGCTGCGACGAATTCGGACCACCCCGTCGCCACCTTTTTCGCCAGCTGATATTGGCCCGATACGAACTTCTACGTTGCCTCTGACGTTGTCGTCCGCCGACAGGTTCGCACGGTTGGATGAAAATTTAAAAAGCTGCGGGTCTGCATTTGAATGCGAGGCGGGAGAGAGAGGGGACGAGCAGCGAGGCGGGGAAGGGCTCACCGCAAAACTCTGCCGCCAAGTTTGTCATTATACGCACACGTCCGAGTGCCGAACATGCGCGTGTTGCCTCCGTCCCTGCCAGTTGTCCCACCTCACTTGCTAGTACGTCAAGCATTTCGACGAGTGCCGACGCCGCGATCTCATGGATCACACCGTCCTCGCCGCCGCTAGTCGCGACCACTGCCTCAGAGAACTCGCTCGCCAGCGACAGCAGCTGCTCCAGCTGGCGAATGCTGGCTATTACCACCGGGATGATCCTATGGCCTCCATCGCAGGCCCCATAGCACCGCCGTCGCTGGAGGTCCTTCCCTGCTGGAGATTGTGGCGCCGCCATAGGCGGCCGCAGCCTCCTGAAGTCGCGACAGGAGCACCTCAGTGGCGCTGGGCTCGGCTGCAGGCTGTGCGCGCTTTCGCACCCTCCTTGTGGTGGCCGCCCGTACGGAACGGCTGCCGCTGGCATTGGATGATTCGAGCTGAGCGATTTTGGCCTGAGGCATCTCAATAGTGGCGATATTTCTTGTATCTTTATCAAGTAGGAAGGAACGAGTCGGGAGGGTGAAACGGGGTAAGAGGAGGTTGATTAGCAGTTCAGCGACGGAGCAGATAATGAGGTGCAAGGGAACAGGATCCATTGAGGACTTATTTGGTTTGTTGCCGTAACTGTTAAGTATCAGCTCACGCCACTGAGCCTCCACCGGCGGTGGAGACTCAGCCGTCGACAACGATGCCTGAACCGCCACTTCTACCCTCGCGCAATCTGTGGCGCTCGCTCCGTTGGTCGCGTAATGCAATGACTGCCGTCCGCAGGACAGTATCGCAAGGGCCTACAGTCATAGGTCGTATTAAAAAACCGGTCGCGGTACCTGCGCACACAAGTACTCACCACCCACAACCGAAGCTCCTTCCGCTGCCCATCGGTCATGGTCAGTGTTGCCATTACGACGGCCGCTTGGTGATATTCTTTTTGTGACGATGCAGGTTTGTGGTATATCCCACTTGGGTGACGCAGAAGCCTGCCAAGTAAACCACATAGCCCCATAACAAAATATTGAATCTATTTTTCGTACTTTGACCGAAACTCCCGAGTGCATCAAGGCTTCAGTTCAGGATGAGAGAGAGCAAGCAGGACGACATAAGCATCAGGTGGATTGTTATGGGAAAGGGCTATTGAAGGGCTCTGGACTTCCAATGCTGTCGGAAACCGCCCCCCCCCCCGCACGGCCGAGAATCGTGAGAGCAAGAAGATTATTCGGAAAGGGGCACTCAAGACGAAAGCAAATCAATCAAGAACGATCATGGCGTCCGAACTGTCCTTGTTTCCGTACAGGCAGAGTGCATTAGACGCTTTTGGTAGAGTCCCTGCCACAAATTCAATTTGACCAAACGGCCAGAATTGATCGCCAAAGAACCAAGTTCGGATCACAGAAGCCGGCTGAGTGGCATTCACTTGGCTGATATACCACCCGTCGGTTCCCGCAACACCGTATCCATAGTAGGAAATGACCAAATTCTTCCCGTCGAGAGTAGGTTGCACAAAGTATGGTGCATCTGACTCAAAGGTTGCCCTGAATCCCGGCGGTTCTGGAACGAGGGTCGCTGAGCTGTTGTCTTGATATGAGGTGTACGTGTAGTTTTGAGAAAAATTCCACGAAGTCGTTACTTCCCCGAAGTTGAGCATGTATAATCCTGCCGTTGTCAGCACGAGAGCCGTTTGCGGGACCGTGCTTTGCAGCAATAAAGTTTCGGTGGCGTTCTGGAAAACGAAAGCTCGATAAATCTTTTCGGTGTCAGCTAGCGAGCGCCCAGTGTTAGGCACGAATGGGAACGTCTCAACAAAGTAAGATTGGCCCGCTCGGTAGAGGACGGTGACAGTGTCGGACGACGTGGATATCGTCTCGCTGAGTATATGCGGTTCCAAGCTGTTCAGCCACGGAAACGTGTCGACCAAGCTTGCGTTGCGGTCAACAAGGGAGACACGAAACTGATACATATTGTAGAAGCCGGCGACAAACACAGTGACCGGATCTGACACGAGGGCCTGAGATCCAGCATCGTACACACCGATCACACTCCACATATCGTAAAGTGAGATGGCAGTGTTCATGGGCAAGGAAAAGTTACGAGATGGTAGAGCATCACCATCCTCCCCAACATAGCACACAGTAAGAACAAGATCCTCGGCCGCAGAGCCCGGACCAGTGTAACTGAAGAACGCATTGTTGGCGTAGAAGCTGGAGTACAAATTGAAATTCTGTTGACACTGGAACATGGTGACGGGCGTCGTATCCGGTGCAAGCGGGTCCACATCTGTCGTCGCCCACCTCGTCACGTTCGGCCATGACACACTCATGACGTAGGCGCCGTCTCGTGACTGGGAAACGTAGTATTGAAATTCTGAGGAGCTCGCCTCCGAGTGCATGTGGATGTACTGCAAGGACACCGTTGGTGGCAACACCGGCGCCGTCACACGGCGGTACACCGCCAACGACCCCGCCAACAGGCACGGCACGACCGC
>JADGKE010006568.1:0-11309 GCA_026954515.1 Cladochytrium tenue
GAGGGGATGGGAGCGAGGGCGGCATATTAGCAGCCGACCGCGGGCGTGATGTCAGGCTGGCTGAAACGCGGAAGAATCCAAGCTTGTCCGAACACCGCACTTTCGGCGTCCGCCTTCTGAAGCCAACCGTGCCCAACGGTCACGCGTAGTCCCCCCCGTACAGGTCCGTCTTATCCTCATCATCGTCACCGTCGGCGCCGCCCACACCGTCGCTATCGTCGCCGTCGTCGCCGCCGCCGTTGTACGCCAGGGGTGCGCCAGCCGCCAGCGCCGACGGCACCATGCTGCGCCCGGCAGCCTCGCGCCGCGCGCGACGAGCGGCGGCTGACGCCGCGCCACTGTCCCCACTGCCGCCCAGCACACGAGGGCTCGGCTCGGGAGCGCCACCGACGCTGTCTGCAGGCCCGCCATGGTGGTGGTGTTGCTGGTGCTGATGGGTCTCCATCTGCTCGCGGCGCTGGCGCGCCCAGCGCTCCATCATCTCACGCTCGCGCTCCTTGGCGACACGCGCCTTGACTGGGTCGTCCCAGCAGAAGACGAGCTCGTACTCGGCAAGCATCAGCGTCATGATGTTGGCCGGCACGCCCAGCGTCGGCGAGAAGACGATGCCGACGTTGCGAACTGTCATCTTATTGCGGTCTGAACACTGGACGATCCGGACCAAGTGCGCGATGAGGGAGCTGAGGAGCGTGTAATTGGGGAGGGGGAGCGCCGATACTTGTCGAGAGAGTTCGGTGATCCTGTCATCCCGGTCGTGGATTTCCGTAATTCTCATAAAATCTCTCTGATGGTTTTTGGTCAAGACTGTGGATGGAAGCTCACGCAAATACAGCTTCAATAGTCCTGCAATTGCGTGAACGTCGTACGGCTCGCCAGAACCAAGGAGGTCGACATCGGGCTCACTGTTGAACCTATCTTTCAAACCTTGAATAACATTGTTAGCACCAGAAAGTCGGTAAATTCCCTCTTCTTCTTTTGCTAATTTATAGGTTTAGCGGTCATAAAACAAACGTTTACAGTTACCATTGCGGGCTTCAAGGAATTCGATACATCGGAATACAACAGCGGGAAGCTCTGAATACTCATCGAGCCGGGAAAGCTCAACAGCAACATCTAATGGAATTCCGAATACAATCCGACTGCTGTCGGGAGTCTTGGAACGGTTTGCGTCTGTTATTGTCGGATGGGAAGCGTACAAAGTGGACGTTAACACACTGCAATACGATAGTAGTAAACATGGACATTACCAGGTGTCTTTTTCTTTCCCCATCCGAATCCGCCCTTCTTCCCAGCGGCGCCCTTTTTAGGTGCCCCCCAAGCTCCTTGGTTTAAAGAAGGAAGTCTGGGGGGGTCCTGCTCCATAATGCGCGCATTGTCGTCCACAAATCCTCCGGTCGGCTTGCGTGCAGTGGCCAGAGGGTCGCTCTGCGCCGACGGAGAAGGCTGGTTCGACAGGCCGGGAGGGAGGTAGCCCAAGTTCGGCAGAGCGCCGAGGGCAGCCGAATTCGACGGTTGATTTCCTTCCGGTACGGTCATCCCTTCCCGCTTCTCGCCGAGATCAGCGGGGTTTGCGCTGTGCGGCCCCGCCCCTTGTCGGAACGGTGAAAGCGGCCGTTGATCCGGTGACTGCTGATTTTGATGAGGGGCCAAACGGTTGTTCTCGTTCTGCTGGAGTTGCTGCTGCATAAACTGGCGTTGCTGTTGAACCCTTTGCTGCAAAACAGCAGGGGAAACAATTGACTCTGATCGCTTCTTCCGCAAGTGCGCGACCAGCTCGCTGCCGAGTTCTCTGTTCTGAGGACTAGAGGAGTACTGTTGTTGCTGATCCGAAGGCGACTGCTGCTGAAGATTTTGCGCCAATGGAGGTGTCGGAAGCGGACCTTTCGCCTTATAAGATTGTAGATTGCCGCCGTCCTTTGCAGAAGCAGGGTTCGGAGATCTGTCCATTGGACTCGTTACAGATATTTCCAGCTCGTGGGATTGCTGCAGGCGAGAGCCGGGGGGCGTAGGAAGCTGTTTGGAAGGCGTTGTAACTCCTGGGCTGCTCTGGCTTCGTTGATATAGGCCAGGAGGAACAAAAGCGTCACTCATCGGGCCATCCAGCGATAGTGGACTGGTAAATCCTGGGCGAAGCTGAGATATTTGGATCGAAATAGCTCGAACCCACTCATTTCTGTCAGTTTCCGATTCAGATGACAATACGTGGCGGGACACTATGTTGGACTCGTGAGGGAGTGGTTCCACATTAAGAGGGCCGCCATTTGGAGGCGGTGGAGCAAATGAGCCAGGCCGGTATTCCGTTATCAGCACACCGAAGGCGCTTTTTCCGTCCATATTGGTGACCATACGGGTGACCATACACACACGGAGATCAAGCACTCCAAGCACTTCATTTGATGTTGGCTGTGTACAGGATACGAGGGCGTAAAGTAAGTAACATATCAAAATAACGCGAGTAATGCAAAAATGTACCGTGTCCAAGTAGTCCAGCACGCCATCGTGGCAGCGGAAAAAGCGAGCCTTCCATCCCCCAGCGCTTTTGCCTCTTTTGAAGAGAAATCCTTGCCTGACAGCGATTCTTGCATCGGTTATCTCCCGTCGGCCCTCACCATTTGCATTGATGTCGTTATCAGGAGAAAGGAAGTCGATCATGATTGGCGAAGCATGGGCAACATCGAGACAGCGTGCCAAAAATGTTTCCAGGGCCGCCTTCCTCTGATCGCCAGTTGCAGGGTTCAGGTTGAGGATCAAAGATCGATCCGGCAGCTTATGAAGCATTGCGGCAGCTTGGCGATCCAGAGATTGTCGAAGCCTACCCTCGAGACTCACGAGGTCTCCAACGCTTCTTTCGATTTTCCAGGAGGCCCCATGAGGCATCTGAACCCCGATGACGAAAGATACGCCATCCTTCCCATGCTGAGTAGATCCAATGACTGAAATTCGAGTGCCGCGAATTGATTGCGGTTGAGGAGCACCGTTGACTTTTCCATAGTTGCGCGTTACTTCGGATTTTTGACTGTCACCGACGACGGGAGCATTTGTTATATCACGAATCTGATAATTTCCATTTTCGTCAGGTTGGCCATTTGCTTTGCCAGCTTGATCAGAAGGAGAAGATCCAAACCACGCGGTGTCTTCGAACTCTCCATGAAAGTCGTCAAGGGCTCCTTGGGCACTCCTCTGAGGCAGCTGTGGTTCGTTGGCCGGCATCGCATTGACAACCTGAGAACGGGAAAGCGCAAGGCGTACTTCTTGAAGCTGGGATTGGAGATCGGATATCTCTGCCTTCAAACCTTTCTCTGATGCTTCCATGTTCGAGCGGGCTCGCTGGAGCAAGTTGGCTTGCGACTCCGACTCATCTTCAAGAAATTCCACCCTGCCATTTGCGATCGAAAGGGCAGACCGGAGGCTCGACTCTTCCTCGCTGCTCTTGGCCAGCTGCTCATGAAGCTGCGACACGATCACCCTCTGCTTTTCGATAATCTTCCACATTTGCTCGCTTTGGGCGCGGAGAGAAAGACGGTCAGCAACCAAGAACGCGACGACGTCCTTGATGCTTTCTCCCGCGGCAAGGTGGGCCTCGATGCCTGCTTCGACGTCTCCGATGTCGAAAGGATCAGCGGGTTGAGAATCGGACACCTGAGGTGGAGCCGGAGAAAATCCACCTGCATCTGGTTGCGAAATAGGATTCTGCATACCGCGCGCATCGTCGTTAAAAGCCTGTTGCGTGGGGATCGATTGCGCTTGATTGCGCTGGGTTTGATTCTGTGGGGTGATCGACGGCTGATACTGCATCTGCATCCGCTGTTGCTGGGGTTGTTGCTGGATCTGCTGCTGTTGCTTCAACTGCGCCTGCTCTTGCTGCAGCTGTTGCTGTTGCTGCAGTTTCTGCTGTTGCTGCTGCTGGAGCTGCAGCTGTTGCTGCTGTTGGAGTTGCTGCTGTTGGAGCTGCTGCTGCATTTGCTGCATTTGCGGAGGTATTTGATGTTGTTGGATTTGCTGCTGATGCTGCTGAGACGGGTACGCCTGATGGGGCGGAATCGCGCGAGCCTGTTGCTGTGGGTAGAGTTGCTGATGCTGTTGCTGCAAAAGCGACTGCTGGGGTGGTAGCAAAGGGCGCATCATCAGCTCCTGCTGCTGCTGCTGCTGCTGCTGCTGCTGGAGAAGAAACTGCTGGTGGTTAAGGGGCGCGTGCTGTAGAGGCTGCTGCTGCTGAGGCGTCGGCGCGGGTTGCACGGCGGGCTTGGGCAGCGATGGAAGCGGCCCAGTCGGCGCGGCGGCCGCTGGCCCGGGCAGCATCGGCGGCTGTGATGGCGGGGGTTGCATCGGCCACGGCCCTGATACCTCGCGGCCTGGGAAGCCGGCGCCGCTGGCCGACCACGATGGAGGAGGCGCCTGCTGCGGGGTCGCCATGGAGGAGGGGGGGAAAGGGAAAGAGACACACTTAGAGAGGGGCAGTGCCGAGACAGGTGAGAGACAGAGAGGGAAAAAGAGGGAGACAGAGACGCCACAGGGAAACAAAGTGACCGACAGCGAGAGAGAGTGCCCCGTGAAACGTAATAATAGGCAGCGGGTGGTGGCAGTGTCACGCGCTGCTGCTCATATGGCGGGAGACGTGCGGCGGACGGGGCTTTGTCAAGCGCCTGCCTGCCTGCCTGCCCGGGTCTGCTGAGTCCGTTGGTTACCAAAAATGCAAGACGGTGGTGGGACCTGGGGACCTGCGGCTAGGTGAGTGCGGATTGGGATCGGCTGTCGATGGGTCAAAAAATTGGTGGGTCAAAAAATTGGGCGAAGTTTGCACCTCAGACCCAAGCTGATGCACATCCAATATCATTACTACATCCACCACCTGACTTTCTCCTCTATCGGGTAATGGTTAGATACCTGTTAGTCCTGGCAACTACGACAACAATAGCAGAGCAGCACCCTTGGATAACTGGATTCCGACAAACCGCGACCGTCGGAGATTCCACTGGGCGGTTCACTGATCATCGACGTGTAAGCTCAAGTTTCAGGGATACTGCGCAAAAGGTCAACCCATTTTTAAAGGAGGGAGTTTTTGACCGTGGTATTGTTTTTTTTTGGCGAAGCTGTTTGGTCAGGCCAAATGCGGCTGATTTGCGTCATGTGTCGCTGGTTGGTGGGTTAGTGGGCGTATTCCTGTTTGTTATTACAAGGGCAGCGGTTTTGAAATCCCTCCAAATCAGGCCATATGGCGGTATTTTCATTCACTTTAATCAATGGTAACCTCCACGTCTCGCTTGCAAACCACAATAAAGCGCCCAGATCCCTCCCCAAAGCATATGGATCGCAACCCCAGCTCACGCGCGCACTCTCGCACGTGTTGCCTGTCGGCTTTTCCAAGCTGTACCGCAAATCGAAGAACGGAAGCGTTGATATCACTCGAAAAGGACCGCAAGAGTGGCTCGAGCCCAGCGCTCGCATGATCAGCGATGATAAGGCTGTACTGCAACGTGCGCGCGGCTGCATATTCCTCGGCTGATTCGAAACGTCCACCCGAAATCGCCCGCCGGAACTCGGGTGAGCCGTTTCGATCGACCACCGCTCCTTGATTAAGAGACGCGGAGGAACGCCGGCGCGAGGACGACGAGGGTGGGCGAGGTGTGACGTAATCGTTTTGCTCTGGGAGGGTGGCGACCAAGCCCGGAGGGCTTGCATAGACATCATAGTTGCTCGGGAGGCGCTCCTTTCCTCCGTGGGGTCGTTCAGGATCAGCCGCCGGGCTGGCAAGACCACGTCGAGAGCCTTTTCGAGCCGCGTTTTCGGTCCTCGTGAAAGGAAAGTGCTTCCCGGCAACAGCCCATACTTTGCTGAGCCGCGCGCGCAGATCCCGCGTCACTTCGGCCTGGGCACGTTCCCACTCAGCATAAGTACGAGATATGGAGCGACCTCGGGCTCCACCACCTCGGCGGAGCCAGTTATCACGGAGCTCGGCACGCGCAAGTCCAGTGACGCTAGGATCATATCTGACCCATTCGGTGAAGTTTTCTGTATACCTCACAGGCTCCGGGCCGATGGATTTAAGAATATAGCCAGGTATGTAAGAGTGAATCTTTAAGACTGTCGGATCTTGGAGAGGAAGTTTCCACTGTGAACGTGCCGATGTCGAACCCGCTGATCGAGGCCGTTGATGCGAGGATGACACGGGGAAGGCGTGCTTTGGAGATTTTCTGGGAGAGGGTGAAACAGAAAATGCCGAGGGGCTCGATCCCGGCAGCCGTTGCGGGAACGTCCGTGGAGAGATTGGTCGTGCAGCAGGAGAGACAGCAATAGAGCTGTGGGAGGAAGAGTCGGGTTGGAGTGATGGTGATGAAATCGAAGGGCTTGGGATGGTGCTTAAAGAAGCGCTGGCATTTAAAAAGTGTGTCGAGTTTTGGCTTGATGATGAATGTTGCGTCCCGTGATGCCGAGTCTGATCATCTCCGGCGAATGCGGCTTGCGAGCTTTCCGCCATATAGGATGGTGGAAGGCTGAGATCATCCAGCGACCCGAATGACGCCGCCTCTCGCTCCATGTCTTCGATAGCAAAGTCTCGTAGCGACTTAATAGGCTCGACAGAAACCATGGCCTCGATCAAAGAGTCGCGAAGGCCAAACCGAAATACTGAGTGAATTTCTCGAAGTCGGAAAATATCCTCTGGAGGAAGGTACGGAATCACCAATTGCCAGACCTCGACGGGAAAGATATCTAGAGGACTCGTGCCTCCTAAAGTGTCTCCGAGATCTACAACGCTGGGGTCCCAGTGTACAGCCGTTAGGGTTGCTGGGGCGGAACGCGACAAGTCGCCGGGTGCCTCCGAGTTATCTTCGCTGTTGTACTTGGATGCTCGCGCGGGATAGCCCAAGATAGTCGGTATCTCTAAAGAAAAAAGTCAAAACTTTGAATAATCCTCAGATTATTTAAGCAGTCTCAGAATCAAGGCGGGTCCGAATGACTTCGAAAACACTGTACTTTCCCAATGGCAACGCCGAAGAGCCGCGCGACAAAACGCCTCTACTCTGCGAAGGGTCAGGTCGTTGAGGGGCTTGAAATGGTGCGGCTCCCAGAGTATGTTCGCTGGAGGCTGCTTCGGCGCCTCGGGAAGTACTGGCCGCGGAGTTGACGGGAGCGGTCGACAGGGTAACGGCAGGAGGCAGCCATGAGCGCGGGCGGCGTCGCAACAGGCGAGGGCTGCTGCTGTTGCTGGTGCTGCTGCTTGTTGCAGCTACTGCGGTCTCGCTGGCGAGCGCGCTGTGCAAGTCAGCACCATCAGCTTCGGCGGACGGCGCTGCCGCAGCCGCCATCTCGGGAGCGGGTGGGGGTGCTGCTGGTGCTGCGGCTGGCGGCGCGTGCATGTTCTTTTATTTTTCTTATTTCCCGATTTGGCGCGGTGTGTGCAAAGTTTCTATTTACTTGCCACAGGCCCAAGGCAACGTAAAGAAAGAGCTGATGCATCTTTGAGTTCTCCTGCTCAGACGGAGGTGGTAAGTATGACCATATTTGTACCCAGGAGATGGATGCTTGCTTGAGATTGAGCTTTGGCCTTAATTTTGCTTTAATGCATGTCAAGCAAGATTCATAGCAGACGGAATTAGGCTGTAGTTCTGTGCTTCATGAACTAATTATGACACTTAACCACTTGGTTCGAGACTGGCTGACAGTGGCTGACAATGGCCGACAATGACAGACATGTCAAGGAGTCACCTGACCTCTCCCGAAGGACAGGTAGAGGGGGTTGCTGCCACTGGTACCCTGGCACCAGCAGAGGGGTAGGAAGAGGAGAGGACAGGAATTGGATAGGGAAAAGGATGTGGCTGGAAAGTGCCTTCTGAACCAACCAAAGGATCTAAAGGGCAAGGGGGCACACTGGAAAAGGGTATGGCAGGGTGCTGCTTGATCATGAAGGATGGGTATAGTCAAAGGAAGACTGGTCATAGTGCACTTGGGAAGCGAGCATGGGCAGGATGGATAAAAAGCAGGCACACCACTCATGCAATCCAATCTCTTCTTGTGCTTGGCAGAAGGGCTGGTCATTGTTAAAGGTCTTCTTGGGTGGTATGCAGTGCGACACAGGTGATCAAGGCAGTTGGCTGATGGTTGAAGGTGAAGTACAAATCGAAGAGTTTTTTTTTGCACTAAACAATCACCTTTTTATCTCAAAACAGATACACCCCTTTCTCACCGCTGATCTCCAAGCTCGTTTGTGCCCCTTATTAAAAATCAGGATACATTGAAGAGGTTGCAATGTAAAAGAAGTTTTATTTGAATTGATTAGCATCATGGTCCTCAAAGCATCTAGCCAAGTAAAAAACCAATCTGACCCTTGCTTCAAAAAAGGAAAAAAAAACACAGAAAGTGTATTCCTTCTCTGGATGCTTTGTGTACCATAACTGTTCTCAATTCTGCAGCTTCCCAGCATCAGCTACAGCCTCATGAAAAAGCTGCATGAAGTGCTCATGACACTGGAAGACCAAACAATACCACCTCCCTGAAAGGAAAGTGAGAAAGTGCTCCAGTGCATAGGATTGGAGAAAGAGAATGTCACCAGGATGGAATAGGATGTGCATCCCCAAATCAGGAAGGCAAAAATCCCCCCCCTCATAAAGACCCAAGCAAACAATGGCACACCACCCATCTGGAACATCATTCAAATCTTGGTGTCATTGAACAAGCTGTCTGATGGTGATGGCAACCATGGGGAAGGTGGTCTGCCCCCCTTGAAAAAGTAACTTCGTATTGGGGGGTGACAAACTTGTTGTAAACAGTCTTGTATCTGAGAGGTACACATAAGAAGTTGCCAAAAGGAAAGGGGATGCAAACCTTTGGGCATCATGGGGTGCAAGTTGGAAAAAAGCTCCTCTACCAGGTGTGAAACAGCATGATAGGAAGGTGAGGGAAGAAGCTGGGTTACTAAGGCAACATGAAGTGGGCTCTCTGTCATTGCCTTGGATTGGACCACAGGCATGTCAGTCTCATACAAGGGCATCCAATCTCCAAGGTGCATGGAACTAAGTGGACACATCATGTAGTCGATGTTGAAGAGCACACTTGTAACTCATAGATTCACTGTCAGTTTGCATGTGACAGACAGTCTCACTGTCAGTCTGGGCTCAGCATACTGCAAACTCCTCATCCAGAGTGGTTGCCAAACTTTGGCTACTGCACAGTCACTGCATGGATTGTGCTTAAATTTGGTATACAGGTGGCCCATCAGCTTGTATAACATTAGATACACATAAACACCAAGGTTTGTGTCACCATGGCTGCATAAACACTGAGGTTTGTGTAACCACAGTAGGTGGCTGACCTGTGGCTGACTCAGGTTGTCTCCAGGGTTGGTAAAGCCCATTCATGCAGCTGATAGGTGTGGCTGATCCATCCCTGATGTGGCTGATGATCCTGAGTCACCACAGTCAGCCACAGCACCCCTGTGGCTGACTGCCTCTGTCTGCAGTCCAGTGCTGGCACAGCCCAGTCCTGAGCCAAGTTGTCTCTGTCCTTAGACACACAAGTCTTGGCAGCCTAGCAGTAGAAAAGCAGAGTGCTTTCCCCCCTCTCCATATCATACTTCCAATACTCTCCACAATACTCTCCAACCTACTGCTGCCCAGACTTCTACTCCCCTACCTTACTGCAAGAAAACCTGGTCCTACTCTTGGTCCTACTCTTGGTCCTACTCCAGATCCTACTCTTGGTCAACCTCTGCCCAATGTTTCTGTGCCTGTCAGCTCCCTGCTCCTACACCAGGCACTTCCATCCCAACTCCAAATACAAACAGTCGAAGTTGAAGTGTTGAATATCCTCCTTGCCTCCTTGGGGGAGAAGAACATGCAAGATCCTTGATGAGATTGAAAATGTGTACCCAAATGTACAGAGAGAGGACACCATGATAAAGCACAAAAAGCTTGTGTTAATCTTGAGGAGGGGCAGGTTGTGGGCCAACACAAACAACTTGAGAAGGACCAGCAGGGGGTGTCACCCTCATGTAGTCATCAGCCAGGTCCAGATCCCACTTGGAAAACTGGTAGGTGGTTATACCAGTAGACCCAGCTTCTTTCTTCTGTGGTTGGATCTTGTGCCACTTGAGGAGTTCAAGTAGATCAGCATCACTCTTTTGATTCTCGATAGTCTTCTTTCTCTTTGTTGGTTGCCGTGCAGTCCTTCGACATGTGTCCTTCCTTGCCGCACGCAAAACAGCGCCCCTTGAACATGTCCGATTTTCTTGATCCTTTTCCTCGAGGAGTAGATGCCGCCAGTCCCTCTTCTTTTCTTGACCTTATCACTGTTGACCGAGCCGCATGCTCCATCAGTTGTTGTTCAACATACGTAGCTGTCAGAGCCTGCTTCAACAGCGCTGAACCTTGTTCCATTGCCGACCGCAGAGCCGCCCATTCACCGCTTGGCAACGACATCAGGTACGCATCGACGAGGTCCGCATCAGTCACCACCTCCCCCGCCATCCGTAGCTGGTTGAACGCATCTTGCAGTTCCCGTATGTGTTTGCCAATGTCTCCGCCATCTGAAAACTTTGTCGAGTACAACTTTGCCTTGAGCAACATCTTGGAGACCTTCGTCGTCGGATCGTACGCATTTAACGTGTCCCATATTTCCTTTGTTGTTTCCAGACCCGAAACCTTAGCGTGGAAAGCCAGATCAAGCTTGTCAAGCAGGATCGCCGCCGCTCTCGCATCTGCCATCGAGTCCGCCTCTGTGGGTGTCGCCGCTAACGCAGTCGTGAGCCACTTCTTGAGCCCCTTGCTCTTGAGGTGCATCGTAACTCTCATCTTCCATATTAGGTAGTTTGTTCCGTTGAACTTGGGGATCAACAGCCCGTCATCCATCACTACCATAGTCATCATTTTACTTCAGCAGCCGCCCTCGCGCTCTGAAGAACGTATCAAGTCGTGCAGACCTGTAGACCCACAATGTACTGGCAGCCGTTAGCCGTACCCTCGTTGTCCACCACGCCAATGTCAGAACGTGACTCCGTTTGATCACCGAGTTTCTACTCTCAGGAAGAAGTTACCAAACCCCGTACTAGCCGATTGCACCGTATCCTCGTTCGTCTTGCCCTCTGAAATACTTCGATCGTGCCTCTGGGCTTGTGCAAGCGTCAGAGACTTGGGCTCATAACCTGTTGGACAGAATCGCGCCTTAAGGGCCAAGGATCGTGGCAGCGACGCCGATGCATTTGGCTCGTGATCAACACGCGTTGACAGGTGACAATTTCCTTATTTTATTATTGCATTTTCTTGACTATTCATCACACAAGTTTAAGGTAGTGGTTGTTGCATGGGGCGGGCGATGGG
>JADGKE010006570.1:0-11260 GCA_026954515.1 Cladochytrium tenue
CCCATCCCACCCTCCCTCCCTCACCCAGTCAAAAAACATGGCAAAGGAACTGCTTGTGCCATGGTTGTGTTGCACTTGGTTGGGAAGGGCTGCAAGAAGATTGGCCAACTCCTGCAGCTGAATCAGTTTACTGTCTACTATCTATGGCACTGGTACAAGACCACCGGCTCCCTTCAAGATCTCCCACAAAGTGGCCACCCTCACAAACTGTCTGATCACAATCTGAGACACATGACTCATCAGATGACTGGATCTGCAGAGAACAGGCACCGTTCTCTTGTCAACATCACAAATCTGGTCAACAACAGCCTCCATGACAAGTTTCAACATGCATGGTGCAATGAGAACTCAACTGATTGGGGTTTCGCAGGTGCATTGCACTCAAGAAGCCATTCTTGAACGAGATCCACAAGCAGAGACAGCTTATCTTTGTGAACTCCATTTCAAACTGGGGCGAGAACAACTGGGATCACATCATTTGGAGTGATAAGTGCAGCTTCGAGGTTGGTGCTGAACATCAGATCCACGTTCGACAAAAAGTGCATGAACAGCTCCTAGAGGAGTGCCTTCAAGGAACCTGCAAGAGTGGGCACAAAGTCAGGTACAAGGAAAATTTTCAAAAGGGCCAAGGGACTTTTGTCCACCCACTGTACATTGTATTTTTGATCAGGGGTGCGAGCCGAGGATTGAGATTGATGGCAATTTCTCCTGGGTGATATTGAGATCGACAATCAGCAATTATATCACCCCAGGAGAACATAATACAATGGATCTGATTGTAATACAATAACCTGATAACCATTGGCATTGTAAGTTTGATTCCAAACCTTAATCATGTGCTTCAGGCAATCCATTTCTTCCGGCATTTTTCAAGGCTTTAGGTTTCCAATTAATCCTGACTTAGTTTCTAGTTGAATCTAGTCCAAACTCAACACCAATCAAATCCAGATCCAAGTGGGAAAATCCAGACCCAAGCAGAACATGGTAGTCGGTGGTGATTGGTGGGCTGGTGGCATTTGTTAATGACATGAAGGCGGGTGGTGGGAGGAAGGACAATGATTAGCGATGGCGACAATAAGTAGTGTCAAGATTATCATCAACATAGAAGTTGACCAAGACTTATTATCACAGCCTAAGGAAGAAAAGGCATAGCCCATCATGAACAGGAGACCTGAACTACTTCTCTACCTCTCCTTAACTGTGGGTTTTACTTTGAGCTCATTTGACTACACGCTACTACCATTGACCGCATCTTCACACACTAGGAGCCGTTATAATATTACAATACTTGAATAGAAAAGTCCATCAGATTCTAATCCATATTCTGAAACTTGCAGGAGAGCTCCCAATAGCTGATAGGAAGCTATTGTTAACGTTTCAGCAAGATCCAATGAAAATTGGTGCTGCTGTACTGTACTGCAATCTGATCAGCTGGCAGGCACACGTATTGCAGTAAGTGCGAATAGCTGTGCCTTCACGCAGGGACAATGTGGCGAAAACTTGTTTTTTTGACCTGGTTTTTTATAAGTGTGTAGAAGAAGGGAAGGTGCACACCACACACTTTGTAACACGGAGAATGGTTGTGTTTTGGGGCTGGGCCATGCTTCAAAAACATGACCACAATTTCCAAGGGCACTGTGCATCAGATGCATGCAAGCTACCCATATTTTAGAGGAGTATCAGGGCGACACATACTGTGTTGGACAAATCATCTCAGATCCAAAACAAATATTATTCCGTCACTTTATGAGATACCGTTCGGATATCGTGGGATATTCTGAACAACAGGGCTGCCAAATTCGGACAGAATGATCGAAGTTGAACTCGCGCAGGCGCCAAAGGCTTCCGAATCGCGGCCCCATCGCCCGGAAAGCAGCATCGTCAACTCGCTTGGCTCGCAGTCAACGCTCACGCAGGCCTCGTCTTGCGTGCTTACGGTTCGCGGGCCTGACAGGACTGAGGCCACGCCGGGCTCCCGCCGAACAACGGCGCCTGCCAAGCACCCGACGTTGTTACCCTCCAAAAGACAACCGACGCTCTCTTCTTATTTCGCAAGCTCGGGGTCTCCCAGCGCGCACGTAGAAGCCCGGAAGGCTCTGCTACAGATAAAATCCACATCCGCTGCCAATGAAGACCCTCCCTCCCGCACGATCGCAGCGGCCGAGCCGTTGATATCTCGAAGCTCTGAATCAATAAGCCTTGCAATGGAAAACGATGATGAGCCGCATGACGCGGCAGAGACCCACAGCGATCTACTTGCAGGGGAATGTGGCTCTTCCACTGATCTCTCTCGGCAACGAACCGGGGCCAGAAAGACGACCAAGACCAGTACCAACTCAGAGACTGGACCGTCAAGCAAATCAAAACCCTCTCAAAAACGCGAATTCGAAATTGCTGTTGATCTAACTAAGTTTCCGGGTACCAAGAAATCAAAAAAAGCGACTGAGAAAACGGACTCAGCTGTTAGGGTATATTGGTTGCTCTCGTGGACTTTTTGCTAAGCATAACTTAGGGACGTTTAGTTCAGCCAACGCTGAATTTTGGTCCTCCTAAAGTCTCTGTCACCTCAACTCCTCATGAAGCCTCAGAGGAAACTGCCAACAACAGCACGGCAAATTCATTCCCCCCGCTTCTGCAACTTTTCGGAAAACCATCCGCCGAGCTCAAGATGCTGGAAGAACCTGAGACAGGAAACTCCGATACAGTTACACTGGGAATTTTGGAGTCTTTGGATCTACTGATGGCCGTTGACTTCTTCGCAAGATTTCACGAAAGTTGTTTTCTGTTGCCCAATATCTCCGCCCGGGCTTTCGCCAATCTTGGTAGGAAATAATAACGCAATTTACGTGAGACCAACAACTTTTTCCAGCAAAAGCGGAAGAAACGCTTTATAGAGTTTCTGCTGATTTCATGGCTTTAATTGGGGTCTACAAATCACTTTTGATGTTTCTTCATGGAAACTGGAAACCGTTCTCAGACGGTGAAATCCAGGCCGCACTCCATAGGCACTTTTCGTGGAGCAATCCGAAGGATGAAATACTGCACAAGTTGAATTCAGCCCTTCTAATCGATTTTCCTGCCGAGACGCACGTTAAAATTCTGTCCCACTTGATTGAATCCGCGGCAGAACGACCAGAAGTTCACGATCGAATCGAACGGCGAGCTGAAGAGCTTGATGCTCGTCGGCGAGATTTGAAAGACTTCGCAAAAAATATGGCAGATATTCGTGGTGAATCAAAACGCCTTTCGCTGCAAATTAAAGCCGATAACGACGCCATTCAAGGTCAAGAAATTCGGATGGCAGCCACTATCGCTGCCGCCACGGCTGACACGGAAAAGAGCTTTGTTAAACGACGGTCTGAGCGTCAGCTTGCTAAGGATGTACAGCAGCCAGGTCAGCAAGAGCTTACCGAGCTTTTGCTCTTGCGCTCCAAACACTCGGTTGAATTGGCTAGTGCGGAGCGAGAGCTTTCGAGATTGGAATCACTCCAAAACACAGTCCGTACATCGGTTCGTTTCTTATCCAACAACACCCGGTTGCTTGGCTGGGACCGCGATGGTAACGCATACTGGTGGATCGATGTGGATGGCAATGAATCCTTCGATGAAATAGACGTGAATTCCGGCGCGATGAGAAGGCCAACACGGCAATCCAACCCCAATCAGATTTTTGAGCCCAGGAACCCGGTATTCGGAATTCTAATTCAAAGTCCTGGCGAGTTCGACCCGTTCCGGCTGAAGGACTGCAATGTTGCGAAGACTGACTGGCGCTACTTGGACAGTTTTGAGCCTCTGAAAAATTTCGTGCGCGCTTTGAACCTGACCAATACTCGCGAGAAGCGCCTCCTCGCGTCCGTTAAAGAAAGGTTTTCCGACCGTGGGTTCAACCTTCCAGATACGGCAGTGATGCGGGACTCCGCATGGGACAAGTCGATCGGCGAGAAAGATCGTGTCAAGCTGGAATCCTACCTGGAAGCTTTTGGAGAATGGATTCGCACCCGTGGGAAGGGGCGCCCAGAATATGAAGACAAATCAGCCAGGTCGAATCACAGATACGTCAATTTTCTCCTCGATACATGCAGAGGGTTACTTCAAGAACTTTTGAGCGTATGCGGGTTGGAGGCGGACGCACGACGCTGTCGGCGAGCCGGTAACGCCAGCTCTGTGGCCGAGATCATAGATGAAGCAGTGACCGCCGTTGCTGACGGCATCTTTCCGCCCTCCGTCATCGCCGGAGTCGAAGCGGCCAGTCGGATCCGGAGCAATCTCGAGCTCGACATCGATCTTGCAGCCAGGGGTGACGACGACGACGCGGCATTTGCTCCGCTGTGCTGGTCGCTCCGCCGCACTGTGCTGGAGATGCAGCGCGCCGTCCGCCTCGCCCCGGCACCGCCGCCGAGCCAGGCGAACCCGACGAAGCTGCTGGCCCGGAACGACGGCGGTGGCGGCGCCAGTCGCTCTTTGCGCCGTACTGAGCTGGGCCAAGTCACGGGCTACGCCGAGTCGTCCTCAGCGACCGGCTCGTCGGCTTTGTCGCAGTCTAGCGACGAGGACGGCGCGCCACGCGACCGGCGCCTCCGTTCGCGCCGCGCCGCCGCCTTATCCTCGCGCGGTTTTCTTGAGCGATCTGCCGGAGACGGGAGCGAAATAGACGGGTCTGAATCGGGCTCTCGGCGCAGTGCGCGCTTGCGAGGCGGCGCTGCTAGCCGTCGCGGCGTCACACCACCCTCGGGCCGCCAGGCGGCGCGTTGCAACCCGACCCGTTCGGGGCGCAACACTAAGCGCGTTGTCGATTCCGAGTCGTCGGCATCGTCCTCTGACGCGTCTGTACTGTCGGAGGATTTAGCTGAGACCGACGGGTCTGAGGACGTTTAGGCCGAAGGCGACATCTGTGTGACTAATTAAACTTTCGGTTTGATCGCGAGAGGTGGGCTTTTTTGTACCTTACCGCTTTTTTGAATTTTTTGGCCATTACCCCCTACATTTTAATGTGGTGGTATTTTTCGAGGGCTTTTTTTTTAATGGGATGCCTTGGGGCACGCCTTTCAACCAAAGCCAGCAAAGTTTGTAATCCTAAAGTATCGCCGTCCCGTCCAAGAAAATCTTCGCTCTTCTGAGCACACTCTGTCGCGAGAGGAAGGCTGTTTTCGGTTCATTCATATAAATGTAATAGTCCGCCAGCACTCATAGCACAAAGCATTCCACCGTGCTCGTCACCGACATTGTTTCAAGGCTTGAATCAAAAGTGGCCCTACTTTGTCATTTTGCTTCATGACACGCACGATAGAGGTTGGCAAGTTGGTTAGCGTTGTCCCGTTTTCGATTTCACTTCACCGAAACTGTTTAAAATACTAAAAGTCGCTTGGACGTACGGACGGGGTTTGAATGGATGCCTTACAGACTCTTAGACAGAGCAAAGAGTCGTTACATGCCGAAGAAAAACCCGAAAGACCAGTCGACCAACACGACTGATCGAACAATTAAGGTTTATGTCGTCTCCATCGCCTGCTTTTCTTTGGTCATGATAGCAGGCGCCAAGATATCCCTCGACTAGGCTTTTCCATAGAATTTTGTATTTTTCGCTTGTGCAGAGCTCAATCTGAGTCTCACTGTGGTTTGTTAACGCGCCAGTCCAGTTCCCATCCCTAATCATGCCCCGCTACCACCACGCAATATGTTTGTCACGGCTCGACCGCCAAGGGGAACGAGCCAAGCAGGCGCGTCATTAGGCAGAATGGCTGCAGATCAAGAAGCGCCTGCTGCAGTTGCGCATCGTCCTGGTGGCCGCTAATGTCCAGGAAGAAGTAGTAATGCCTGCACCGAGACGGAGAGTGGCGGGGAGTGGTCAGCGAGCTGGGTCAAAGATCGACCAGCATACCATGGAATGTCACCACGAGGACGGGTGTCAATTTTGGAAATGTTGATCCCGCGTGTCTTCAAAACGGCTAAGGCATCGCACAGTGCGCCGGGTTGACGATGATCCACTGTAAAATACAGCAAAGTCTTGTCATTTCCAGTGGGTCCTTCCGACCTGTCTCCTATTATCAAGAATCGTGTCGTGTTGTCTGGGAAGAGGGACAAGATGGATCGTCGGTTACTTGGGATTTAATTGCGCACTAAACTTTTCCGATCTTCAATGTTGGTTGCTAACACCTTGAGCCCATACAAATCCGCGCATGCAACATTACAAATGGCCGCCGTACCCGGCTCAGAAGCTGCGAGCTCCGCCGCGTGACTTGTTGATTGTACTGTCTCGCGCTTTGCATTTTTCAAATTTGAATCAAGCCAACCCTTAGACTGTCCAAATGCCTTCCAAACACGATCAATACAAGGAAGCATAAGTCGTACCATTATTACCTGTGGATGGCTGTAAACTTTGAATATGGTATTCATATCGGAATTGCTGAGTAGGCAGTGGTGAATGGGTAAGAACGCCTCGGCTCGAACCATGACGGTGGAATCCAGGAACGAGTCAAGAGCCTCCGAGACACTGCCATGGGTCGAATTCTCAAATGGCACAACACCGTAGGTAGCCGCTCCGCTCTCAACAGCCTTAAACACGCCACGTATGGTCGCCTGCTCGGCATAAATCACTGAGTCGCCAAAACGCTGATATGCTGCAGTCTGTGAGTAGGAGCCTTTGGGTCCGAGAAAGGCAATGACGATATCCCTCTGAGTAAAGTGTCAGCATAACGCCAGGCCATGGCCCGTTGAGGTATGAAAAACCTGAAGAGAAATCGATGCAGACATGATCTCGCGATAGATGGCCTCTACACACTCGCCACTGAGTGGGCCTTTGTTTAGGCCACGAACCTGGAAATTAACAGATACATGCAGATATACGAGAAATCAATGAAGTTAGTCTGTACTGGCGAAGTACCTACGCACCTTCTTGTACACGGCCATCTCGCGGGCGGGCACGTGCACATGAGCAGCATCAGGAGCGGCTCGGGCCTCTGGCGCGGTAGGGGACGTAGCCGGGTCTGCGGGCAGGCGGCGCCTCTTTGCGGCGCCGATGCTGACGGAAACCTCGGCGCGCTCGTTCAGCAGGCCGACGAGTTGCGCGTCGAGCGCGTCGATGCGCAGCCGGAGGTCGGCGAGGGCGCCGGCGTCGCCGCCTGTGCTGCTGGCATTGTTCCCACCGTCCATGTCCCACAAGAGCGACAAGAAGTCAGTCCACGTGTTCCCATGCACACCTCAGGGGTGGGGTTATTGTGGTTATGGCCACCTTCGCACACACACACACACACACACACTCTCTCTCTCTCTCTCTCTCTCTCTCTCTCTCTCTGTCTCGCTATGCCCCAACTACAATCCAGGTTCCTCTCGTGGATCTGTCTGCCAGTCTGCGACGAGTCCGTCGAATAATTTCCACGTGACACAAATGGATAGGCTCGTGACCGCCTCCAGAGCCTGGAGCTTCGGCGGCGCCGACCTCGCACCCTCCCCACCGCTGATGCGCAGTGGCAAGCTCACCGGGACCGTCGCCGCTGCGGACGCTGCGCTTGCGTCTGCGACTGACAACGGCGCCATTTCCAGCAGCGTGGTGTCCAATGGAGGGAATGCCGTGGTTGCTGGTGTCGGTGCAATCAACCGACGGTGGTGGGTGCTTGGCCCGTGATCCGTCATTATGCTGCCCTCACTCATCTCCGCAAACTCACGCCGCCCCTTCAAAAAAAACCCACACTCACCCACAGGTCATGCGACCGCTGCCGCCGCCGCAAGATCAAATGTAACGGTGTTCGCCCCATCTGCGGCGCCTGCCACCGTCGAGGCGTCCAGTCTTGCCAATTTACGCCGTCTGAGCCGCCGTCGTTCTCCCAGCCGCCGTCGACGCCGGCTCCGTCACAACTATCCTCGGGGCGTAGGGACCTCCAGCTCAAACTGCACTCGACAACGTTCCCGCTGATCCAAGATGGTGCGGCTTCCGTCAAGGCTAGTTCGGCTTTTGATGCTATAAGAACAAGGCCCGTCGATGCCACCCTTGCCGTGGCCCAGACGCTGGAGAGTAGTTTCCGACTATTGGACTCATTCGAGATGCCGTGGATTCCGACGTCGATGTTTCCGCCGAAAGTGGATGAGGAGAGACTGCGACGGCCGGGCTCCTCTGCTGGGGAGCAGTTGGATCTCGTACGCCTATTTTTCGAGCATTTTGACTTCCCTCTGGGCTTCATCCACCCGTGGACTTGCTTCACAGAGATCAAGCGAATCCATCCGCTGCTTAGGTATCTTGAGTCTCCTGTGAGTGTATTCTGACGTTGTGTAAGACTGTCAATATGTGCCGCTGGCGCCAGATGGTCCTCGAAAGACCCCAAAATTCTAGATTGGTACTATGAGACTGCCAAAAACCTGTGTAGTGATATCATCGAACGGCCGTCTCTTGAAGCTGTTCAGGGCGTTCTGCTACTCGCGCTGGTTTCGTGCCGGAACAACAGACGATCGGACGGCTGGGTGAGGCTCGGGATGGCATGCAGCATGGCGACTCTCTTGGAGCTTGATGCTCTCGCATGGGATCCCGATATTGGAGACTCTTGGCTCCCTCGTGAGACTCGACGTCGGGTGTGGTGGGTCTGCCTAATAACGGACAAAATTTACTCCGTCGTGCTGGATCGCCCGCTTTTTCTCAATCATGAGCGGTACAAGGTCCATAAAATCGGGAAAGAGGAGGTCTGGCGAAGCCTCAACGACCCTTCTAGCCCAGAACATGCTGTTATGATGGCACATGGCGCTGGGAGCGACTTGGCCAATTGCTGCACGGTTCTTGTGGACATCGTCGAGCAGCTTCTGACCGTATCTGCGCCATCCATTGAGATGCTAGACGAGAGTAGCACCAAGTACGAGTCGCAGGAGCTCGCGGTCGAAGGAGCGCTGGATGACTGGTTCCGTAGATTGCCCACGCGCTACATTGCCCTCATTGTCGACAAGGCCAACCCGCGCCTACCGGCTCCTTCAGATGTCCTGTGGCCGTGGGACATGACCATGTTTTTCGGTTACCATGGCTGCGTCTGCTTCTTGCAACGTCGCAGATCTTTCTTTCATGTCCTGGATATAGCCGCGCTGCGTGCAAAAGCTTCCTACGAACTGTTCCTTGGATCTGAGAGTCTGACTGACGAGCAAGCACGTCGTGCAGCCCAGGAGCGACGGCAGCACAACGAGCAAGGTTTCAATAAAGCTCTTGGGTCAGCTCAGGCTATGGCAGAGATGCTGACCCGCATGCGCTCAGCTGGTCTTCGACCCCAGCGGTTGCCGCACGTGGTGGTGTTTTTTGCGCTGCAAGGAGCTCTGATTCTACTTTTGGCCGAGGTCTTGTCATGTAGCACCACTCCTGAGCCCAATGGTGAAGGCGCAGCAGTCCTATATGAACCGCCAACGTACGTTCTCCATGGAGTACTGCTCCCCTCAGTCACTGAGCCGCCCAGACGGAGCCCAATCGCCGGCTGGCTGGCCGAGCTTGTCACCGTCTTTGATACCATGGGTGCCGCTGACCGCGTCGCCGACACTCTCCGCCGCGCCGCCGACGTTGTCTTGCACATCGCCAGGTCCGACCTGCAGCCGCCCAATCTGCGCACCTCGGCCGTGCTTGCGCCGCCGCCGGTGGAAAAGTACGGCTTGCTGCGGTCGCCGCCGCAGTCGGAATCCTCGCCGGCTTCATCCGACACGGTGCCTCCGCTGGGGCCGCCGGTGTCGTTGCCCGGCAGGGAAGACGGGAGCGACGACAGCGGCGTCAGCAGAGATGATGATGGCTCGTCGTCCGGTTTCGCCGACGGAACTGGCGGGACACAGACGGTGACGGGCGCCAGGCGCCTCGTGGAAGGCTTCCGGCAGCTCGCCGACGCCATCGGGCGCTGTCTGTTCAACGACGATGCACGCATCTCTGGCACTGCAGCCGGCGGCCGCCGCAGCGACATCGGCTTTGATGAAGTTGACGATCTCCTGGAGGAGATCTTTGGTGCGCACAACGGAGGGGTCGGCGCTGATAGCGGTGGCAGCAATGGCAGCAGCGGCCACGGCGGGGGAGGGGAAAGCGGCAGGCTCGACGACCTCTTCTTTGCCGAGGTCGAGGAGAAGAGTCGGGGCCACCGGTCTTGCCAGAAGAACGTCGCCGGAGGTGGGTGCGCCCCGCCCCGGCAAAGCAACCATCCCCACCTCACGCTGTCCGAGGAGGAGATCCTCATGGATTGGCTGTTCACCTTCAAGTCTCCATTCTGAGAATGGCGAGATCAGCCGCAGTCACAGTCGCCCGGCCTACGGTGCCGATTGCACAGCATGAAAGATACCCAACTTATTCGAGCGTCTGATAAAAATGCGCAACCCTTTCACAATTCCTCAATTCCTTTCCCGATTACAATTCAAGACGCCACCGACCCTTTCGGACTTTTGTTTCTTGAACCCCCTCATACGGTATTTCATTGTTAGGCATTTGGTTTCGAACTCGCGCTTTTCTTTCACTTTTAATGTCTATTTGATTGTCCTTCTTTCGCACTCGTCCCTTTTGAAATTGCAGCCTCACGAAAAATGAAAAACTTGCCCCCCCCCTCCCGTCGGGCCCTTGCTTGTTGCTAAAGTATTGACCCTCCTCTGTTTTCTGCTGTTTTCCCTCGTTGACATGCTTTAAATAAAAAGATGCAATGGAAAGTACTGACACCGAAAGTTTAGTGGTCCAGAAGGACCTCAACAAGTTACTCCGAAATGACATTACGCACCTTCTTAAGGCGGAGCGAGGCACAAACAATGCATATGATCTTTCCTGCGCATAGAGTGGCAGCAGCGAGGGTAAGAGTGGCACCTCCTCGCTGAACTCGGTTGTGCTGCACTGACCTGTACTTGTGTTCACATTTTTTTTTCTCCTGGCAGAGGCAAGAGGGTGTTAACTCAGCCATGCAGAAGCTGAACAAACGACACGAAGGTGGAGTCCGTAAGTTGTACAGACAGGCTCCAATAGGGACTTTGCCTCGAAAAATCAAAGGTGGTTGTTCAAATAAATACGTAAGGTTGTATTCGGCGGAGATTCCCAATATCCTAGGCGGACTTGCTGGCAATGTTTGGCGGATTGAAGACCAGCTGCATGCTCGACGCCTGCATCTGCCCGTCTCCCATCTTGGCGTGGCAGTACGCCGCCCCCAGTCGAGCAAGTTCAAGGGCGAGCCTTATCAGCCTGTTCGTAAATTCATATAAGGAGGTCACGTGTGCTGACGGTCAAGGAAGAGGGAGAGAGACATAGGGGGTAGGTGGAGTGTGTGTGTGTGTGTGTGTGTTTGTG
>JADGKE010006571.1:0-11208 GCA_026954515.1 Cladochytrium tenue
GGATGGGCCGTCGGCGTCTATCCCAATAGTATATACCGCTTGACGAAATACTAGACCGCTCAAATGGTTCGTCATTTGACCAATCTTCTTCGGCTTCGCCTATAAGTTGCTAAGCGCACAGCAAAGAAATGTTTAATATACCAAACATATTGTACAACGGCCTCTCTAAAGCCGACCTTCCTCGGGATAGTAACGGTGCTATTTAAATAAATGTCAGTAATAATTGCGACTAAAAAAACCAACAGAATGTCTGAGCATTATCGTCAATATCACAAACACTCGCGTGGCTTGTGGACTCTTTTTTCTCCAATTCGCTAGAAGTCAATCCATAACAATCAAAAAGCTGCCTGATCTGAATATGTCCCGCCTTGGAGGCTAAAAACATCGGCGTCACTCCGTTGTCATCAGTAGCATTCGGATCAGCGTCCATATTAAGAAGAGCAGAGCAAACATCTAGGTGCCCATTGTACGCCGCGTAGTGGAGTGCCGTCCAACTAGTGTGGTCGCGCGTGCCTGCTGGTTCCCCGGATTCCAGTAACAGATTCACGACATCGAGGTGGCCGTTCTGCGCCGCGAGATGAACGGGCAACGGTGCGTCCAACGCACCTTTCTGTTTTCGTAAGTTTTGCTCTGTATCGCACTGCTTCTCCGATTCCAATTGTGCAGCCGCCTTGCCGCCGTTCTCGAGCAGCAGCTTCACTAACGCCGCGTGCCCGTTCAACGCCGCAATGTCTAAAGCCGTCCGCCAGTTTGCCTCAACGACGTTTGGGTCCACCGCCTGCTCCACTAGCAGCACCCGTGCGAACTCAACGTGCCCGCTTTCAGCTGCTGCGTGCAATGCCGTGTAGCTGCGTTCCCCGGCATGGTTCGGGTCCGCCCCGAACCGCAGGAGGACACGGAGCACTTCAACGTGTCCGCCGTCGGCCGCAAAAAGGATAAGCGAATCAAGCTCAAACTGAGTCGGGTGAGGTGGGGTGCCAAGCTGGGAAGAGGCCACTAAGAGGATTTCGAGGACCTCAGCGTGTCCACATTCGCATGCCAGTTCGAAAGATGTCACTGAGGTCAAACCATCTGCGCCAAATTCTTCATTATGCGATATTTCAGGGTTTTCTATCATTTGGCCTACAATTGCTTGAACCAAAAGTGCATTCCCAACATAAATTGCCTTTCTCAGTTGGCTCTAAAATACGAAAAATTAACAAATGTGGTAAAACGTTTAAATATATCCTCACCATGCTCTCCTTGATCCCTTCCAACAGCTGCCGCCGGAAACGCGATTCAAAGTACATGGGCCAATAATCCTTAGCGAATTTCTCAAAGTCATCTTTTATTGTCAAGTTGGCCTCGTGCTTTATAAGTACTTCTGCAACCTCTGCGTCCCGATTCCACGCTGCAATATGCAGCGGGGTGCGGCGCAGCTCTTGAACGGAGCCGCGGCAGTTGACGTCTGCGCTGCCGTTGGACAAGAGCATCTCGCAAATATCGGAGTGCTTTCTCTTCGCTGCTTCATAAAGCAACGGCGACGGAAGTAATCTCGTGTCAGTGGCCCTTTTCACAACACTGAGCGTAAACGAGCCCCGGATCTTTCCGCTGGGTAGGAGCATCCGGACAAGGTTGGAGTTCCCGCGCGTTATGGCAAGGCAAAGAGCGGCGTCCCCAAAATTTCGACTGAACGCATCCCACTGAGTCCATTTTTGAGGTGTTTTACACGATCTCAGATGATCTTGCCAATACCTTAGTGCATAATCAAGCAGAGCGTCGTCCCCGTCGTATCCAGATGCGAAGAAAAGCCGTTCCCTCCATTCCAATCCATTTAGTAACCTTGATCGTAGCATAGCGCCTATACAGCCTTTAGTGATTTGGAGCTCACTCTCATCGAGATCAGCCTTAAACAAGTCATTTTCACAGCGTACAACGAAGTCAGTGATCGACTTGTGAATAAAACCAACTCTGTCGTCAGAAATAAAGAGCATCGACTTGATTGGAATCAAACATCGCCGAATCTGGTGCGGTGGAACAGATAGGAGATCTGATATCTTGGATTCTGGCAGTGGGCCTTTTAGGAGAGTCAAGCATCCGAGAAGCATCCTAACAAAGACCAAGTCGTTTGTCTTCCATGAAGAATATGCATCAGTGAAAGCGCGATCATAGAGTCTATATAGCCGCTGGGAGTTGTTTGAGGCCAAATGCGAACCTTGGAGTATATCCCTGATCTTATCAGCGACACTGGCATTCTGCGCCTCATTCAAGCAGTCGTACACCACGGAAAGCCAGATAAACAAACCGCCAGACATGAAGGCAAGATTATCAGCCAGGCTTGTTGCTGCCTGCATATCAGCAGGAGGAAGCATATAGCTAATCCTCTCCATACGGCTCCTCGAATACAGTATGGTATCGCGGAGATGCCGGGCATCGTTCAGCCGCAGCTCGTATTTGCAAGCGCTGCCAAAGAAACTCAGGATGTCATCCCGCGACCGAGTCGTCAGGAAGAGGCGAATCGTTGGCGGAAACAGCTTCGTCCGCTCGCCAAGCAGTCTCAAGAACTCATCGCGTTCGGCAGTAATCTGGGAAGCACATTCGTCCAAGGCGTCTATCATGATAAGTTTGGTCGGGCCATTGTAGCAAGAAAATGTTCGCATAAACAGCAGCTCAAACAAGCTGCTCAGTGGCGCTGTTTCGAGGTACTGTCTGTCAAGTAAGCGAAGGTGGTCGACTTCTCCGGGAACTACGGCTCCAGAATCGAGGACTTGCCATAATATGGTCTCGAGCAGACGGCGTGGAGATGACTGGCCTGGTTCCACGCGGTGGCAGAGAAACGTTGCAAGGACAGACTTTCGTTCCCTCATCACTTCTGCCACGGTTGCAAAAACAACAGACTTGCCCGTGCCAACTGGGCCGTGCAGAAGAAATGTGGACTCTTCTCGGTTATGGTCACACCAACCGAGTACATCTTGAACAAGCCAACCACGTGTTTCGATGAGCCTCATGCGGCTCTTTTCAACAAGCTGTTCTGCCATATCAAGCGGTCGAAGCAGTGCACGCAGGCGCGAAAGAAAATCCCTCTCTGCTAGGGATAGTGGGGCTTTAGTATCACCCGAGTCAGGTAACGCAGGTGAAAATGATGCAGCTGAATCGATGGCACGAGCCCAGTTGGATCCAGAGGTTAGCGGCTGTTTTGCATTTTCGGGGTTGGGACTGTGACTTCCTGGGTTAGCCAACGCATGGCGGATCTCTCTAACAAGCTCTTCCAGTTTCTTTCGCGGATCTCGTGAGCTCCCCGCAAAATCAACGTACAGCAGCCCAGAGGTAATGAGACTACACGTTCTATAATCTCCAGGTTCCAGATGAATGGGTACCATGTCTACCTTTCTGTCAGCAGCAAAACCAATTTCTCGCATGCAATTCGCACTTCGCTATTGGAAAAATAAAATAGTATCAGCCTGAGACAAAGTCGTGCTCTCTCACCGCGTATTGCGGAGTTAGGCAGGGAACAAAAACTTGACTGTTCGTCACACCAGAGTACATCGAGTCGTAAATATTTCCCGTCATTTCCGCCGTGTCCATCCAGACGCGAAGCCCACAATCGCGTAGATACTTTGCCATCTTTATCACTTGTGACTGGTGCTCCCAGTGATAACTCAACATCAAGTCAAAGCGCTTTTCATGTTCTAACCCTTAATCAGCCTTAATCATGTAACCTGCAGAGCTCTCTACGTTACCGGTACCAGGGCCACTTAAAGCCTGCTCATGCGCCACTGCCAGGATAGTCCGTGTCAACTTGAGGGGTTTATGATGAATTTTCACGGCGTTAATGCAAAAGTTGATCCATTTCTTAGCTTCCAGCAGCTGATTGGTAAGCTCAGAGATATGGCTTACATAGTATTTCACTAAAGGAGTCAGAATAGCTGTGCCAACGCAAATTAATAAACCTTCACTTTTCAGCCCTCTTGGGGGTTGAGACCAATCATTCTCATTAGGGAGTTGTGACCAAGTAATGTCACACGTAATAATAGCGTCAGTCACCAAATCAAGGCATACTTTAACTTGGTCGTGAACTTCAGGGGTGGAATCTGCTGAAGTAAATTGAATAACCATTTCGACAAGGTTTGCGGTTTCAGTAATCAATCTATACGATTTATTTCCAAAATCACGATAAGTAGTAGCAACCTTTTGTGTGTTAAGAAACTGTTGGATAAATGCTGAAATTATACCTGTATGCAACATGCAGTGATAGTCCACAGCAACTTGAGTTCAAGATTTATTTCATTTATGTCTTTCATTGCCTCTCCAATCCTCGTTATCCCATCATGTATGGCGCCAAGAAATACAACAGGCATACTAGTAGGATTGCCGTTAAAATGGTTCCGACCCCGTTGTCCCAGACCAATATTCTCCGCATCCGAAATAAAATGTTTAAACTTTACAGCTGGAAGTAGCATTTTGTTCCAGAGGGTTAGCACCTGAATTCGCCCTGTTTTGAATAACATTTCAAATAACTCCCAAGTGTACACTATATAGGACCCCGGCCGACCAAGAATGATGTTGCCGTCATCGTCGATGTCTTCATCGCTAGATGACGTAGGAGATACCGACTTGCTCCTTCCGCCTCTGTTAGCTCCGACATTTATTGATGCTATTGAGATGTAGGGCATTGACCGATTTCTAGCTCGAACGAGGATATCCACGTAACTTTCGGAAGCGATAAACTCGGGCATTTGATGATGGGTTTTGTTTGTTTTTGGAGTAGTCTTAGCTGGAGAGATGCCGTACAAGGAATCTACTTCTAGTTGAATAGGCTTTTTTTAAAAGGAAAGATTAATGTTAAACTAGAAATACAAAAAAAAAAGAAACACAAACCATCCTGGCCGCTTCCAGCTCTTTACGGTTTAGAAAAATGTCCTTCACACCAAACAGGGAGTTAACGTTATTTCTTTCGGCGGGCTTGGCGTTAACCCACGACCCCCAGAAGATCTCGGCCGCGAGAGTGCTGATGTTGGCGAACAGAGGCTTCAAAAGTTTCTGGACAGGCCGGTTGGTGTCGCCTGCCACTGCAAGCAGACAGGTAATGATCCTCTTCAGCAGAGCGCCCTTCTCCTTGGCAAGAAGGCTCCACTCTTCGTCCGAAATCTCTGCGAGCAGGCCCAGGCAGCCGACCCGCGTGCGCAGCGACTTGGAGTACTCCGGGTTGTTGAGCGCGCGAGCTGCCGACATGGCGCAGAGAGCGCTCCCTTTTCTTGTCTTGAGGACGTTCAGAAGCCTCCGTCCGAGCATAATCTGGCCTGGCTGGATTTTTGCACTCAAAGGCAGCAGGAACGATCCGACCACCCGAGGAATCAGTGACTCCAAGATGTCGTCGTCGCAGTCGTGCGCTTCGGCGAGTGCGGTCAAGCCGACCGTCGCAGCACCAAGGCACTTCGAATGGTTGTCGGTGAGACCGGTAAGATAAATACCGTAGATGCGAGGAAGACTCATGCGAACTTCGGCAACCACAGACGGGTTCGCCTCAGACAGGGTTGACGCTGTCACTAAGCGGTTTAAAGCCTCCAAGTTTCGCAGTCTCACGGACAAGTCGCTGCTCTTCAGCTTGCTCTCGATGTAGGCGATATCGACGCTTGTTGGTGCTTCGTGGGATTCGACCTCCACCACCTTAGACAACCGGCTGTTGTAGACATGCGACGCTGAGGGCGGGAGCGTGGCTATGGCATTGAGACTATATGGTCGACGTGACGTTTTTGAAGATGAGGTGGCAAGTGATACCGTATCGGTAGTATCGACAGCCATAGAAAGCAGGGGCTCTTTTCCTGGCCTGGCCTTTGATATCGTCACCTTGCGAAGAACGGAGGATGACGCAGGTCGCACCACTTTGAGATATTTGAGGGCTACATCCGGTAATTCATACAAAAAGCTGGAAAGAGTTAAGAAAGATTGTAGTCCAAAAAAGCTCAGTTATGTGATGAAACTAACCGATCTAATCGAGCAGGCAACTTTGTTTGGAAGAGCTCGAAAGACGTCCGTGCGAGCGTCCCGACTTCAGGGGCAGCGTCGGTTATGGCGAGGCGTAAGGCCGCTTCGACCACGTCACCGTACACGTCGAGTTTTGCGGGCGAGTTTACCTCGAGGGCGGAGTTGAGGCAATCAGCGGCGCTGATGCGCAGGGATTTGGAGCTGGACTGAAGGGCCTCGGTAAGCAGCGGCACGCACGACGGGATGCCGGCGTGCTCAAAGACTGTTAGCAGAGTGGCACTGGCACACGACACAACGACCTCGTTCGTGCGAGTGCAAAGGCGCAGCAGTGCCGGTACGGCAAAGTCGGCCAGCGGCTCGAAGCGCTCGCCTAGCAACAGGGCGAGCTCCTCAACGAGCGTCAAGGCAGTGCGCACGAGCCTGGTGTGCTTGGTAGCCAGCTAGCAAGGGTGCATACGGACTTGTCAGCGTGGGTGTGGCAAGAGAGGACACCCACCGCCTGAGGCAGCACCGTTTTCAGGGGTTGCAGTGACGTCACAAAGCCGGGCAGTTGCGCCGACTCGCGAGCGAAGGCCGTCAGCTGCGCCAGCGCAGCGTCCATCTGCATCCATGTGTCCTCGGTCTCGCGCTGCTCAAAGACTGCCAGCACGCGCCCCACCTCGCCGTCGAGCCGGGCCTGCTCCAGCTACATGCGCGCCGGGTAGGGGAACAGTCAGATTCCATTGTTTCGGGCACCAGATGTGTCCAGTTTGAGTGGATCCATAGTCCATCCACCCCAGCGAGAATGCATGTGAATCAGCATCCGACACGAAACGGCAAAATGCGTAGGAAGCCGGATCGGATCGACGTCATGGGCGGTTTTTACATAGACACCAAGCGTTAGAGAGGTGAACCGTGGTCCTTTCCCAAAGCTCCTTTCAACTTGCCTTCACCTCCGAATGCATGGTGAATAACCACGTTGAATAAGCGAAATGACGATTCCGTAAGAATTACACGAGGGAGCAGAGAAAGTTCGGGCTTAAGTTGCGGATCGCCACCTTCAGTAGATTCGGCCGCGATACAAATTCTTGCCTTTCTCTCCTGCTATGTGTTCCTGCAGTACTATTAACAGACATGGTGTCAACAAAGCCGTAAGGCGCAGCAGTAGGGCTGTAAGCGCAATGATGGTGAATGGTGGGCAGAGCTAAGAAGAGATAGTATGTGAGGGCTTGGGAACAGAAAGAAAGCGACAAGAGGAGCAGAAGTGAGCGCAAGCGGTGAGGGATGTTGGGGAAGGCGGTGGATGCTTCGTGTCGCTGAAGGCGTTGACGGGACCTGTCTCTCTAAGCCGTACGATATTCAGTCTGCGCCGCCAATCAATCAATAATAATTGATAATTCAGACCTTGGTCAGCAAAGTCACGCGCAGAGGCACTGGATTGTCGTGTCATTCTCCACAACCCACAAATTCCAATCAATCAAAACTTTTTAACATCCATTCTTCCTTATCCTTATCCTCTGCTCATATCCCTTACTATTCGATTCACCTCTCTTCCGGTGTTCTATTCTCCTCCATTTGGAAAGACCTTCTCGTAATCAGGGTTAGGGTAGAGTTAGGGTAGGGCAGGTCAGGGTTTCACGGCCCTGGTGCCAGACTGGCGTGGGATCATATGATCGCCCATATTAACCTGGGGGTCAAGGGGGTCAAATTTGACCCCCAGGCGATCATATGATCCTGGGCCCCCAAACATGTCTGTCTGTCTCATGCCCAATAAATTTGTCCGAGGGCCTAACCTCGCGGTAGACTGACCCTGTCGAACTTTTTTTGGATGGTCGCTTTCAGTCCCCCCGCTAGTCTTTTGTCACACGCTCTGTCTCCCACCACCCCTGCCCATTTGGCGTATAGCAAGCGCCATCTCAGCTCGCTTGCGGTCGGGCCTGCCGTGAGAGGTCCCGTCTTGAGCTCGTCCGGCGGGCTGGCGTACCACGCCGCCTAAGCTGCACCACTGCCGTGACGGCGCCGCCGCCGCCGCCACCACCACTGCCACTGAGGAACCCAGCGTAGTGCTGCAGCAGCGGCAGCCACTCGGACTCGGCTTCCATCAGCTTGGCCTTGGCCACCGTCACCGTCGTCCGACTACTAAGCACAGCGTCGGCGACCGCGCGTGACGCCCGGTTGGCCAGCCGGAACATCAACGACATCAGCACCGGTCCAGCCGCAGCATCGGAAGTCAACTCTCAACATGGTGCTGGAGAAACTCTCAACAGCTACACTTGGGAGAGATTAACCAGCTGGCGGAGGTGGCGGTGGTGTATGATGGCTGCTGGCAGAAACAGTCGCAGCGGTGGCGGACCGGACCGTGTCAATGGGTGACGTAGCGGTTGAGGCAGAGCAACTGGCTTTTATAAGGTATGATTTTAGGCCGTAACGGCCTCCTGCAAAGGGGATGGGAGGGTTGAATGGCACAATGCAGACGATCTGGGTTGGCTTTTATATTTTTCTGGGTACAGCTAAATTGGTGTGGGGGCGGTGCGTCGGGTGGGGGATGGAACAAAAAATATTCAAGGTGGGGTAGGAGGGTGCCACCACAAATTAATGGGCGGCACAGGGTGCCACCACAAATTAACTCGTGGCGGGGCGCCACCACAAATTAAAGGGCGGCGGCGAACTCAAGCCTAGGCACGGCGCACAAATTGTTCTAATTATTTACCAGATCATGCGTCTTCTTCCCTCCACACACCACGTAGCACCAGTTGGACGCGTGCTCCTGGTAGAACTTGTACTTGCTCGAGTTCTCGATCCTTCCTGCCCGGCCACCTGTAAGAGTGTGCGCCCACCGCTGAGTCGTCGAGGGCTTTCCGGCCTCGTGCTCGCCCTTCACGGCTTCCTGGAGTCCCTTCTGGGCTTTCTGGGTGGCGTCACCCTGATACCAACCCGCGAACACGCTCGAGGTCGCCGCCTGCAGCACCGTTCCTGCAAGGCCTGTAAATGGCGTCGCGTGGGTCATGTCGACCGTCGGCGATCTTCGCGAGAGCCTCGCCTCCGCTGCTGCTACACTGCCCCTCTCCGGGGTCTTCGAGGAACCGCTCCCATTATCGCCGTCGCGGATCTGTAGATCCTGCCGGCGTTGCCGTCGCTGCAAGTTTTGCTCCTGGTCTTGTGGGACGTTGTCATACTGTTGCTGACGGTGGTCGCCGGTATCCACTGCCGATACGCCAAAAATGTCGGGCCGATCAAGTGCTGTTGTGGAGACCGCCGCGCTGACTGTCGACGCGATCCCAGTCTCTGGCCTCGTTGTGGCGTCGTCTGAACCGATGCCATGCCAGTGTGCCGTCAGCAGCGGCGCGAAAGACCTGGTTCAAACTGTGGAGTTCTACAGCCCGGCCGCACCAGCAGCCCCAGCAGACGCACCACCCGCTGCGCCGCGCGCGGAGACGCTGCCAACAACTGCGCGTGTGGTCGCGACCGCGATGGTAGCCCAGTCGCATCCATCGCCTCTAAGCCGCCGGCTGCTCGGCGCCTCGCCGCCGCCGCCACTAGCTCCTCGAACCGCAGCAGCGTACGCCGCTTGTGCAGCAGCGACACGTACCCGCAGTACACCAGCTCGCAGCACATGCCCACCGGCACCGCACTGTCGCCCGTTGGCATCGCCCAGGCGACCCAACCGACTGGCAACCAGATACGGCCTGGTGCCAGAGCGGGCCGCGATCATATGATCGCCGGGGGTCCAAGGGTCCAAACAATTAGTACCAAACCACGTGATTGGTACCCCAGGCGATGATATGATCGCCTGGGGTACCAAATCACGTGAAAAACTTTTTTGACTGTGGGAGACTGACCCTGCCAGGTGCTGTTGGCCCACCGACCTGTCTGTCTCATGCCCAATATATTTTCTTAGGGGCCGACCTGGCGGTAGACTGACCCGTTCTCAATTTTTTTGAATGGTCGCTTTCAGTCCCCCTGCTAGGCTTTTTTTCAAACCCCGCCGCCTGGTCCACGCCTTCCAGCCATCCCGCCCGCACACGTCGTGCACGCCTTCGCCGCAGCACAGGCGACCCTGACGCCGCTGCCGCCGTCCTCGCGACCGAGGCGGTACTGGAAGAGGAGAATGCAGGACCGGCGGTGGCTGCGGCTGCAGAAGATGAAGTGGGGCTGGAGTCAGATGCCGCGGCACGTCGCAGAAGCGGAAGCAGGATGCCGAGGATGAGGATGCGCTGGAGAAGCTGACGGCGGCGTTTCCACAGCTGGCGGCGGCAGACGCGGTGCACGAGGTACTGGCGGCAGATGGACGGGGCGGGGCAGCCGCGGCGGTCGACATGCTACTCGCGCTCAGCGGAGACAGCGTCGAGGTAGCGGCAGCGTTGCCGGCGTCGGAGGTGGTTGGAACTCATGAAGGCGTACCCGGGCGTTCGTCGCATGGCAGCGGCAAAGTCGAGCAGTCCGCGGACGGCGTGTGGCGGTGAGGCGGCGCAGCGCCAGGGTCAGAGCGACGGGCGGGCTGCTGGCTCTCTTGGTCGGAGATGAGGCGGCACCGGCGCATGGCGCGTTTGTGGAACTCGGCCGTCGCGCCGCCGTTACTGGCGGCGTTGGCTGCGGCTGCCTCGCACAGTGAGGTGCCGGAGCCGATCTCGGAGCCCGTTCCAGAGCGCGGCGATCCAATGACCAGAGGCAGCGGTACCGGCAGCGGCGGCGACGGGGGCAGCGGCGGTGCAAATGTAGCGGTAGCGGACACTCTTCGCCGCCTCCGTCCTCGGGCCCGAGGACCAGCTCAAAGGCCTCCGGTCAAACTGGAACGCATCCTCAAAGGCCTCCGGTCAAACTGGAACGCATCCATGTATGTCCGCGCGATGCGGATCGCGGTGGCCATGACGGAGCGGCCCGAAGTGATAAGACGCACACCGAGGCGTGGGAGTCGGGCTGGCCGGCGACAGTGGATGTCGGCGGAGGCGAGGCGCGCACGCATCCACGGTGACGTCCCAGACGTGTACGGCGCGGTCATCGCTGACCGACGCCACTCGTCGGGGTGGTCATCCGTCGCTACTGCCAGGCACGGGACGGGGACAGCGCGGCCATCGAGCACGGCGTAAGGCGTCCCAGGTTCGCACCGACGCATCGCGCGATCCCCAGCAGTGGGCGTCGCGAGATTGGCGTAGAGTACGCGCCACCGGAGGCGATGACGGCGCCGTCCGCCGACACCACCACGAACAGCACAGCGCCGGGGTGGCCCTTGGACGACAGCGCCCGAGGTGGCGTCCTTGACGACCA
>JADGKE010006572.1:0-11143 GCA_026954515.1 Cladochytrium tenue
CTCACTCCCCCTCCACCCCACCCCACACTATTTTTTCCCAACTCCTTATAATGGAAAAAAAAATAACAGCTGGGCGCATGTTATAATGCGTGCCCAGCGGCCTTATGCGAGCATGGGCGGGAAGGGGGTTCCTCATTTATTTTGCCTTATGGAAGCTTACTCAACATCTGCCCAAACAACCATAAGGGAAATCGCGCAACAAGCAAGTCTCCTCCTCCATTACCCCGAAAGTCTCCACGGTCAGGGTCTGCAGGTCATGATGAGGCTGCGGGAAAATCGGTGGGGGTCGCGACGCCGTCAAAATCATGGACCCAAGACAATAGCTCGTATGATCAGCTGCCATCCAAAAAACCCACCGGATCGGCCAAATATGCGTCGTCCACTTTGGAGTCAAGTATCGCCGCTGACACAGCATCTCGTCTTCAACCCGGTAATGTGGGGACTTTCACCTTATCTCAAACTGCCGTATATTGACAATATCTTAACCTGAAAAAACGACTGTATAAAGAGCCGGAGCCCCTAATGAATAACAGAAACCAAAAGAATTCGACTGGAGTTATGATCAAGGCTGATTCAAAAGGTGGTGAAAAGAAAAAAGCGCCAAAGTCACCCGAATCAAGTGATAAAAACCAGGAGCAGCATACAGGAAGATCTCCTCCCACTGACGACCAGCCCAAGGCCAATCCTTCCAAGAGCCAGAGTAACGTGAACACGAATCTCAACGATATGGACACCACAGTCTCTGCAAAGGCGCCAACACAGCAGAGAGATTCCAGAGTCGCCGAGACCAAGCGGAAACCCTCACAAATGCGTCTTAACCCCCTTCTGCCAGATAATTCACATGAAGGGATTGAACGATCGGCGGATTCAGCATCAACAGTTGCGGGGAAAGTTGGAGCTGAAAGCGTGGAAGCTGCGGATTTTGAAGGAACACGCTCAGAAAGCTTAGGACCAGTGCGAACCTTGACCACGGCCGTCGATGTCGATCTTGCTACCCCGCGGACCTCAACCACGGCGGACGATGTCAATCACGTTTCCCTCGCAGCTCGGAAACCGAGCATGACAGCCAAAGATACAGGAAATTCGGCAACTAAGCCGAAGCCGAACGCTTCTGGAGCCAAGCCTCGACGACGCGTGACTATATCACCTACTCCAGAAGTGCAGGCTGATGGACAGGAAGCAAGTCAGACCTCCGCCAAAAAAAAAGAACTTGGCGCGGAAGTTCGCTCAGCCTTAAGGAAGGACTCGGCCTTTGGCCCACAGGTACTCTCCACTTCTTTGGACGCAGGAAATACGCGCGAATCTTCTCAAGGGGACCAGGAAAAAAGCTCTGACGGTTCACGAACGGAGGAGGCACTGGAGGCGGCATCGGAATCTATTGACCCTAGCACCGCTTCGCCAAAGGATATCTCTACCACAACCACATCGGAACTCACTGGAGATAAGAAAGAGAGTTCTACTTTTCCAGTTCCAAAGGCGGCACCTAAAAAGAGAAAAGCCGCTCCCCGCCCGCCAACCGCGTCCCGTTCGCCCCCCCCACGCAGCCAACCGGACTCGGCTGTCCGCTTGCGTCCTGTGCCTTCACAGGCCGCTTCTACCGCCACAGCCAGTGCTGCTCGCTCTAATCCAGGGGACCGTCGCCGATCATCCGCCACCGCCGTGACGCCTGCCACAGCCACCCCGACGCAGTCCCTGGCGTCGCGCCGTGCCTCAGCTGCTGCCGCTGCCTTTGCCGCGCGCCAGGATCGCCCCACGCTCTCGGCGTTTCCGGATACCGACCCTTCCGACACAACGGGCGCGGCCGCCGCGCGCCGCCGCAGCCGTGCCTCCGTCGACGCCACCGAAGTCGAGCGCGAAGCCGCCGAGATCGCACGTGCAGTGGCCGAGGAGAAGGAAATGGCCGAAGCGGCAGCTGTTGCTGCTGCGGCGGCAGGTGCACGAGAGAGCGGACCTTCCACCGCCGCTGCTGCCACCACGCCGGGCACGGCCCGCGCAAAAGAGCGGCAGGAGGCGCCAAAGACTGTCACTGTGGAGAAACGGCGGCTTCGCGCCGTCGGCAAACCAGCCGAGTCGCCAGGCAGCAGCGGCCAAACAAAGCCGCCACCGCTGTCAAAAACACGTGCCGAAGCCGCACGACGACCCGCCACCGCCGCTACCACTGCAGGCTCCAAGAGCAGCCGGGAAAAGGCACCTGCGACTCTTAGGGATGGCCCACAGGTGCCAGAGAAGCCTTCAGTAAAAGGGCGTGCCAAGAAAGACGACTCGGTAGCAGCGGCAGGCGGGCGACGGGCCGCCGGGGCGACGACTGCTGTAGTCGCCAGCGACAAACACGACCCAAATCCTGTTAACGAAGGAGGCCGCGCGGCCTTGGCGGGCGACCGGCGACCCACAGCGGGGGCTCCTGCGGCGGGCACTACAAAGCCGGTGCTGCTGCGGCGGCGCGCGAGCTCGACACCACCGGCGGGCGGTCGCGCGCCGCCTGCTGGCGCGCCGCGGCGGCGCCCAGCGTCGCGCGTGCGCTCGGACGGTGGCGTGCCCGACCCGCCACCGCCCGCGGATGGCAGCGAGTCCACCCCGATGGCCAATGACGATGGTAAAGCCGGCCGTCAAGGCGCCAAGACAAAGGCCACAAAAGGCAAGAAATTGGGCACGGGGGCGGAAACGCCGGCGGCGGCGGGGGAAAAGGGCGATGCAGCTCGAAAGGCCCCGGCTCCAGCGGTAACTGCCACCTCGGGAAGCAAGAAGGGCGAGATGGCCAAAAAGGCGGGTGGGGGACCTGGTGGGGCCGCAACATCCAAGGGCAAAGCTGGCGACAGCAAGGTGGGTGCCTCGCGCGGTCGGGCCAGAAGCGCCACCAGCGGGGACGACAGGTCGGCCGCTGCCGCCGCCGCCACAACTGGGAAGTCTGAGGCCGACACTCGCAAAGGAGGTCCAAAGCGCGAGTCTGCTGCGGTAGAGGCGGACGCAACGGCAAAATCAGGCAAGAAACCAGCCGCGGCGGCCACGGACGATGTTCACACCGAGCCGCTGGTCGCTGTGTCAACAGCACCACCGCCGTGGATGCCACAGCCTGGCGACGACGGCTTCTTGGCCATGGGCCTGGCGCCGCCAGAGTTTGCTGCACCGCCGCCGCCGAAGACGCCACGCACTCCTGCCACCGCCGCCGTACGCATCCCGCTGCCGCCTCAACCGCAGCCGCCCCCACCCTTGTTTTCGCAACCGGCGCCGCGCCAGCAGCCGCCACCGCCGTCACTACCGCCACCGTTACCACCATTACCGCAGCCCACATGGCCTGAGGTGCAGGCCGCACAGGTGAACGGCTGGACGCGGCGCGGCGGAGGCGGTGGGGATGTGGAGGTTTTTGGTGGCATGCCGCGCAGGCGGCGGTCACGCGGGCGGCAAAGGCGCGTGGTGTACTTGGACGTCGACGACGACGGCGTCGGTGACAGTGGCGACTGGGATGGAGACGGCGCCATCGACATGCCTGTCGAAGAGCTGGAGAGGGATGGATATGTCGTCGTGGAGGAGGAGAACGTGGACGAGGGCTGGGGCGACTCGCTGGCTTACAATGGAGGCCGGCGCAAGAGTCGGCGGCGGCGCAGGGTAAGTTTTGCCCCACCATTCCCCATTCCATCGCTCTTCTCTTCACGCCGCCTTAGTTTGTACGAGCCGCGATATTTCTAGAGGCTGACTGACCGATGCCGACTCCTTCCGCAACCAACTCCCTCACATCGCCCCTCTCCCGTGCCGCTTTGGTGTCAAACCAAAGCCCGACGTATTTGTCGAAGTTGGACCGGAAGATGACGATGCGTACTACGTCGTCACTACTGACCGGGAGAATCGCTTCCGGCGGGTGCCCGCTCGTCGGCCCACAGCCAGTCGATATGGCAAGCTCATACTTGTGACGTTCAATATTTTCATCTTACCATTCCCCCTCCATTTGCATACCCGGAACTTATAGATATGGCCGAACTCGCACCTCCTGGCCAAGAAGGCGACTCCGAGCGGACGACAATGTCGAGTCGACCTCAACAACGCGAATATCGAGAAGCGATTCTCAAACCCAGCGCTCGCGAGCCGCCTCCTCCAGCCCTCAAACATCCAGCTGCCGACAATCTTGCCGCGCCGCCGCTTCAAGAAGTTTCCCCTTGTCCTGCGACTCCAGATGCCAAGACCGATGCAGCCGACGACGACTTCGCGGGCGCATCCCACGACGGCGCCAACGTTGATGACACTGCACTGCTCCACATCCCACCTCGCGATACAGGTGACAGACGACGCGCAGGAGTGTATCTCTCGCGCTACCTCGAGCGGCGAGGCGGTGGTGGTGGCGGCCGACGCGGAGGCCGCTCACCACCAGCCGCACCGGCCATCCTGGAGATCCCCGTCCCTGCTATGGCTCCCGCAGCGCGGCCGAGCACGCGTGGAGCTGGTGGCGCCGGCGGCCCCACCATCCGCAGACCGCGGCCCGACCCCGCCGCGACCGCCGCCCACGCCACAGCCGTCACCTCCGCATTTGACGACGAAGACGCCGGCGATGACGACCGCTATTCCACGCGCGTGCGGAGACGCCTTCTCGCGCCACCCGCCGCTGTCATCCCAACTGCATACCAAGTGTCTTCGCCGCCGCCTGCTCAGCCGTCGAAGCATAATGCGGTCCGCCCACGGTCCCGTGCGCTGGCACACTCGCCGCCACTTGCCGTGCACTTCTCGGCCGGTACTGCCGGCGTCGGCGGCGCGCCGTCTCTGTACTCTGAAGCTGACCTCGCCGCGGCTTTTCTTGCGAGTACCGGCGGCGGCGTCTTCCCACCGCTCGGCACCGGCGGGCCGCACTCGCCTGCGACAGCTGCGGCGATCGCAGCTGCCGCTGCCGCCGCCGGATCGCTGCCAATGTATTTGCAAATGCAGCCCGGACTTGGAGGCGCCGGCGGTGGTGCAAAAGGCGGTCCGCGGAATAAGGCAGTGCTGGCTGAGCCTCAGCCTTCTGGCGCTCGCGGCCGCGGTGGCCCGCGCAGCCGGCCCGCAGGCGATGCCGCAGCAGTCGCGCCTCCGCTCGTGCCTGCACGCCTACGCATCGCTTCTGTGCCCGTCGTCACCATGCGTCCTGCACTGGTGGTCGAACCAGGCAGCGGCGGCGGCAGCGGCGGTGGTGGCGGTAGTGGCGGGAGCCTGGACTCCTTCGGCGGCTTTGGCGGACCCCCGCTGGCACTGGCTCCGCAGCCGCAGACCCTGGACGCGGGCTCGCTCGTCGTCCGCGGACAGCAGCAGCAGCAGCAGCAGCTCGGGCCGGCGCTACTCGGAGGTCCCTGGGACGCGCTTCTGCGGGCAGGCATGCTCCTGCCCGGAAGTGGGTTGCAGCCGATGTCGATCCCGCCCATGCTGCCAGCATCGGCAGCGTATGCAGCGGACCTTCGTGGCGGCACGTTGGCGTGGCCCGCGCTGCTTGCGGCACTGCAAGCTGGCGGCTCCGGTGTCGCTGCTCACGGGCTCGGTATGGGACTGCCGTTTCCCGGGTCCGCTGCAGCGTTCGACGCCGCCGCCGCCGCCTCCACCGGCGGCTTCCCTGCATTCCCTGAGTTCCCTGGGTACGGGTACTACGGCGGTGGTGCCTTGTACAGGCCTGGGTTACTGTCGGGGCCGGTAGTCGATGGGGCCGGAAGCGGAAGCGGCGCGGATGATAACCGGGGTTCGGGGGGAGGCGGTACTGGCGGCCGGGCGGCTGCGGCGGCGCGGCTGCGCAAGGCGCGGCGGCGCGCGCTGGGCGATGGAGGCGGTGGTAGCAGAGCTGCCGGGGCCGGCGCGGCGGCGCGGCGTGCGTGAGTGCGTCGTGTGAAGTCCCTTTTTTTGGCTGCAAGCTGGGATCCTTCTGGGACCATTACCCTCACCAATTTCTGTTCATTAATCTCCCTCTCGCTTCCCCTCCCCCCCCCAGGGGCGCGCCGCAGCCACCCGCGGGGGGGGTGGGGCCCCCCCCCCCCCCCCCCCGCGCGGCGGGGGGGGGGCGCGGGGCGAGGGCCACACAAAGATAACGGTGAGAAGTGTGCCTACCGGAATGATAGCTCCCCATGCTTATGTCGCGATCCAAGTTCAGCCTTTCCTTGTACGGTCGGCTGACCTCACCCGAGAGGTTGAAGTACTGAGGGATGAGCTATTTGCAAAAAAAAATGCTTGAGAACTCACGCCGTCCAAAAGACGAAAGGTAAAGGTTAATGCGGAAAGGTGGTCGGGATCGTGATTCTGGTAGTAATAGAGACGACAGAACAGGCCATGACTGTGGCAGGGATGGAACCCCGTGTTACCTTATCAAAAAAGGTCTTCACGTCGGCGGGCTTTGACGAGCAGGGTGGCTGCTTGATGAGGAACAACGGGTACGTGAACGCGATTCCGTTGAACTCCATCTCGCCGTACAGCGACTTTGTGGTCTGGAGCGACGCGTTCCAGTCCGCGACGGTCTGCGAGCCGTTGTAGTAGGGCGCCGTCGTCACGCTGCCCCTGACGGTAACGGATCCGAGGCTGCCCTGCTCTGCAATGTCGAGGAACAGCAGACCACCAAAGTAGGACGTGACGTTGAGGCTCTGGCAGGCGCCGGTGGGCAGCCACTCGACCGAGAACTCGTGGATGATGGGGAACCGGTTCCAGCTGTCGGACTTGGTGAGCTCGTCGGTGGTCGAGCCAATCTGGACGCCGGCGAGTGCAGATGTGTCGGTGGTGCCGTTCAGGGGTACCGTCGGGCAGAACGTGACGTTGAGCGAAGTTCCCGCCGTGACGTACAGCTGGGTTGAAAGCCACCTGGTGTGGGTCGGATTCAGGAGCCAGGTCTTTGACGTCACGGGAATGGTTGAGGCGGAAATGCCGGGCCAGGTAGCGGCCGCTTTGACGAGCGGGTGGGAAGCGATTGGGAGATAGTTGCGGAGGCCGTAAAGGAGACCCGAGCAGGCGCGGCGCTTGTTGTCCGTGGTTTCGATAGGGAGAACTGTCCAGTTCACACCGATGGTGCAGACACTGGAGAGATTAAGGTTACCATTGCTACGGCCTCCTTAGGAGACGGCGTTATTGGTGCTTGGTAGGAGGCAGGCACGGAGTCGACCTCCGAAGTGGATGTGGGAACCCCGGTTCCACCACACATCGCCCCTAACAAATATACATTGAGTGTGTTTAGGAATACACCATGGTGGCCGAAAACACAACTCACCATCCTCAGCGGAATATTTGGCGGCCGACTTTGGCAAGTTTCCGCCCTTCAGCCAGCACAGCCCGCCGTTGACGCCGCTCCAGGCATAATTGGTGCATCCGGATGTTGTGACACACGAGGCTACGCAATCGGTCGCTTGCAGCTGGACGATCTTGATGTCGCTTCCATCCCAGTTGCAGTTGCGGGCCGAGAAGGAGCCGTCGCTTCCGGTGCTCCAGACTGTTGAAATAAATCCTCCGCAGATGATACCTGCGGCCAGAAAGAAGAATGAACGAGGATGTTGTGAGTGACCTAAGAGATCAGATTTCAAGCAATGCTTACCCGGAACTGAAGACGTGATCGCGTCCGACTCGGCGAAGCTCCCATTGTTCATCCAGCAGGTACCGCTGCTGTCGCCAGCCCACGCAAAATTGGTGCAGACCGAGGTGGCGGTACATGACAGTGCGCAGTCACCAGCTGCAGCTGCCACGACGCTCTCGAAGCTGTCGGCAGCCCGGTCGCAGCCGTTGGCCCAGAAGATGCCGGCTGGTTCTTCAATCCATGTGAATGCGCTGTGATCCACCGGGTCGTTGAGCCGCGTCATGTTCCGGGCGCTGAGGTTCGTCTGGCGGGAATGTCAGAGTTTCCTTAGCCTGAATGTGATGACAAATGTTCGATGATCCATCCCCACCGCGCACCCCCCACAACCCCTCCTACACACACATCCATCTTCCACCCTCGTCCTTCCACGATCCGTATAATCATAGCATTATATAGGTAAAAACTATCAAACTCCTTTTCTCCACGAAACAGAACAGCTTACAGGAGGTCCCCAACAAAAATAAAATTCAACAAGAAGGGTCGAAAAGAGAGACTGGAGTGCAGTTGAAAGGAAGGGGCCAAGAAATAGCGGCACTACATAAAGAAGAACGCAAAACCGATAGTTATGTAAGATGCTACGTGGCGGGGAGTGGAGAAAAGGGATAGGTCAGAAACGGCAAGCGGTACGCATGATGAGGGCGATAGCTGGCCCCTCGGCTTACCAAGCAGCATCCAGCCCTCCAACCAGTGTGACTCTCCATCCTGGATCAGTTGCTTCAGCAAAAATACACTCGCGAACAGCACCACGGTCTCGAAAATCTCAAAGTTCAGCGTTAGAGGCTGACCGATCATCCAGCCCACCAGCACAAGCAGCGGCATCACGAACAACGCTTCAGCCGGTTTGTCATCAGGTCACGGTTGGAGAAATAGCAGACGGATATGAGGCCATGGCCGAAGTCAGTTGCAAACAAAAAAAAAAGGAACGGGTGGTGGGTGGCAGGCGCCATAGAAGAGGACTGGGATGGGGAGAGGTTGGGTAGGGAGAGCCTTACTGATTTGTATGCTTGACCGGATTGATGTCTCAATGGCTAGGTCGACCTTACCCCTCATGGAGGACGACGCGGCGTTAAAATGATCGGCAGCGTCCTTGCAGATAGGGAGAAGGATTATGCCTACGAACGTCGACGACAAGGCCTCGGAAACGTCGTCCAACGAGCTGACCAGGAACTCGCCCGATACGGCGATCAGCATTGTCACCATTAGCAGCTCTACCGCCGCTACCCACATCAGCGTCACGGGCCGCTCCTTCTCGTCCTCCTCCACTTCGATAGCCTCGCCCAGGGAGAGAGTCGCCGAGGAGTCCATACGAAACGGTGGGACTCCCCTGCCGGGGCGACGGTAGTGGGTCACCTCGAAGTTGCGGTTCGTGGCATTCGTATCGTCATTTTTTCGAGGATTCTCCGCCTGAGCGGTGAAGGGAGAAAAATCGTCACTAAAACATTTCGAGCTGGAGTCCGTCCGCTTCCAGGCGACAAACAACTAACGTTGGTGTAGAGGTGGAATATCAGGAACATGACGTAGGTCAGGAACAGCAGGATGGCAGAAATCCTGGATACAAAGACGACCCCGTTCTCGTTTTCGGTGACAGCGTTCAAGGACGCCGGCACGATGAAACCCAGGCTCGCAACGGCCATCAGGCCCGTGTCCATGTTGGCGTCGGCAGTGCTGAACTTTTGTACTTTGCCCTTTTGGAACGGTCTGGAGGCAAAAATGAAAAGGAACCGGTGAGCTAGATGCAAGGACGAGGCTCGAAAAGTCTCACTTGACACTCACACCAATCCACCGAAGAAGAAGCAGACGCCGAGGGCGAGCAGGTTGTTCGACAGAATAGAGCCGATGAGTGAAGCTAGCAGCACGCGCAAGAGTCCAGCTTTGAGCGTGATTATACCCAAAATCTAAAATGGGGTGGGTTAGAGGGTAATTATGCTAAGGTGCGGTGTGGGCACAAGCTGTGCGTGGTATGCATTGCGCCTCACCAGCTCGACAGCATTTCCGAAGGATCTGTGGCATTTAGTTGAATCAGGTGGAGGAACGCCCATAGAGCAAACAGAATCAGTCAATACAATCATTCGAACAGTGGAGAAACATAGGGGACAAAAAAAAACCAAGTTTGGTCAGATTGCAGAGAAGTTGCGAAAGATAGAAGTCAAGAGAGATTGTAGGAGACTCACATATCTAACAACACGCCCAGTGTCATGCCAAAGCGCAACGTCATCTGGTCCACCGCAAAGTCCAGGCACTTTGCCAGCGGGATGATGGCCAGGAAGTTCAAGACGAATGATGCCGCCGTGCCCCACTTCAGCACATGCGCCATGATGCCGAGCGGGAAGAAGATGACGGCCGCGATGTTCAGGTACCAGTTGGCCAGTAGCGCCGCCTTGATTGACGACATCACCGTCGGCTCGGTAGAGGCGTCTGAGGCCGCGCGGCGGGCAGGGCTGGAGTGCGACCGCCCCACACCAGGCTGTTGAGCGAGCAGGTAGTCCTGGTCTTCGGTGCCGGTGATGATGGGCAGGACATGCGAGGACGTCGATGAGCGCGGGTTGGTGCTGGGGCTGGGGCTGAGGCTGAGGCTGGCGGCGGAGGGTGGGTCGACTCCAACCAAGTAGGCTGCCATGATGGATGGCGGTGACAGCTGGTAGGGGTCCTAAATTTTGGCTGTGGTTTTGGCGACGACCCCCACCTTGTCTAAATTTTTGTATTTACCTTGGTGCCTATTGGGTCGTAATCACTGACGTAGCACAAGCCAGCTACTAGGCGATTTTGGTACATAAGCGTGCGGACTGTCCGGTCACATGGGAAGCAAAGGAATAATGCCGGGTCAGGAAGATGCCGGAAATTCAGTAAAGATTGACCCCTCAAGTCGCAGCAAGCATACAAAGGAAACTGGGGCGCCACTTAAAGGTCAACCGCATATTCGCGAAAACCATTTGGTTTAATTCTTAAAAAGTGACCTAAAAATTGACCGGTCGCTCATTCTACCACGCCGACGGTGTCGGTCGCTGGGAAAATACCGTAGATCAACTTTTGAATTTACTCAGACGGCTGGCCTACACCATGGCAGCCCAACCTATCGAGGGAGTGGCCGGTGTCAGGTGCAAAGGCAACAAAGATAGAGAAGTCGTCCAAAATAACTGGTGATATTCTCAGGTCCACTGGCAGACAGCGACGATTTGTCAATCGGCGTCACACCCCAGCTCGCGGTTCTTGAGGCTCGGCAGCACGGCGCCCGGCGGCCTGTCCCTTGATGGCGCAATCATACTGTGTACTGCTGCCTTGGCCAATGCACTTGACATCCACCCTACGACACCGGTGGCGCGATCAGCACCCCATGCCCCCGTGCTGCGGTGCCGCCGCAATTGACACGGGAGGCAGCGAACGCTACGTAGCTCCGTGCCAGCCAGCCCCTGCTACGGGCGCCATCTTTTTCAGAGTCTTCCCATTCTCTTCACTTCCACCATTTAGGGTTTTTGGCAGTCGAAGAAAAGTCCAAGAATATGGTCGAGAAAGTCAGCAAGGCGGGAAGGGAAGCAAGATAGGTAGGTGCCGAGAGAGAGGGGAAGGCTGTGAGGAGTTCGGGAGGTGGGGAAG
>JADGKE010006573.1:0-11101 GCA_026954515.1 Cladochytrium tenue
TCTGCCTCTAGAAGCCAAAACCAAATTTATATCATAGCTGTGCTTGTAGCTATTCAGTGTCATGGACCGTGAAACCCATAGTTCAAGTACTATTCAAAAATGTGTTATATGACCAAGGATAGGGTAGATGAGAGTGAGTTGAAAATAGCCCAGCATCACACAGGAAAGCCAGTGCAGAACAGAAGGGATATTCAACACACCCCCTGAATTCTCACTCTTAGATCCCTCGCAGATGGAGCCATGCACTCAAGGCACAGTCCCATATATCAGCTCTAAGCCTGGCTTGGCGACAGGTACAAAACAAAACAAAAAAGGGGTCGTTTCGAGAAACTAATGTAGAGGAAGAAACCAGCTCAAGCCAGCAGTTGCGCGATATTCAGTCCCACTCCTTCTTGATGTCGAATGACCAGGTCCATTCAAGATGGACATGGCCGTCGTCGTCGACGAACCTGCTCCTGACCGTGTAGTGACCACGAGCAAGCATGCCGCTCGGCGGCTCTTCGATGGGGAGCTTTTTCTCGTATATTTCTACCGCAAAAAAATAGTTCAGGCGAAGGACTCCGTTTAAGACCACTTCAAAATCATACCGGTGCTGGGACCATACGATCCGAGCATTTCCTCCAGCTTGTCGACTAAGAAAAAAAGTCATATGAATATTTTTTAAAATGAGATCCTACCTTTTATTCCCTTCCTCTTCACAACGTGCATGTACTTGAGACCGGAAACGACATCGTGGTTGACACTGACCAACATTATTCATGAACCCTAAGGCAGAAAGCACGAACATGAATTGGAACTTCAGACGATATTCACAGCCTTCTTTGATTGTCATAACTTGATCTTTTAGAGCCTCAATGGCCGCTAACAATTATTAGCTTAGTCAGTACGTACACAATTACCAGGGGTAGACAGGCCAATGACAACATCAGACCGGCCGGCAGTCTCCATGGCGATGGACTGTACGACGACGTTGCGCGGATCAGTGGCTCCTAATACAAGTGAGTATACGAAACACAATCCGGATCAAAGCAGCCGACGAACCAGTTCCAGATCCACCGGCTTTTAGGCCAAGAGACTCCTTCCACTTCCTGAGAGACTCTAACAACAACACAAAATAGAGCACATCAATTAGTCAGATGGTGCGCGACCGCTATGTCGAGTCTCTCGCCCAGTTAAATCCCGAAGTCACCATTTCGAGACACACCGATCGCGGGCCAAAAATTCACACAAACACACATTGAAAAAGATATCAATTTGAGACGATATTACCTTCGTTTGCATCCAACTGCGCCAGTTCCGCGGCAGTTTTCTTAGCGCCGACTTTGAAGGTCGAGTCGATCGACTCTTTGACACCCGACGAAAAAATGAGATTTGTCAGCTCGGCGGCCCCCAAACTGTTAAAACTGTAAAGGGGTTGCGTCGTCCTCGGGTTGACAGGGTCTGGCGTTTCCTGGACTTTGTGGTCTTTTATCCCTTGGTGTGCAACTTCCACACCAGTGACTAATGAGTGATTGATCGAACATGTGAGCAACATGAGAGAAAACTGACATCGCACAGAGTCAGCGCACCCATCTTAAGGAGCTCGACGATCTTGTTGTCCGCCAAACGCTCTTCCGGCACCCGCCTGCAGCAATCTATCGCGAGCTCGACGAGCGCTGCGACAGAAGATCCAGTCGCATCAACATCGGTCGGCAACCTGGGCGGGTCGTCGAGAATGGCACGTGTGGGGTCAAGCAAGTCTGCAAACGGGTCGCGATCAGCTAACAGTTCCAGCACCATTATACCGAAGCTCCAAGTATCGGTCCACGGCGTCAGGTGGGATTTGCCAAGGATCTGCTCTGGGGAGCTCCAAGCCAGTGTGCCTGCCCCAACAGCGATCCGATCGGCGCCTGGGGCTGCGACCGAGGTCTGGGATGAGAGCGAGGCGGTCATGAGGCGGCTCAGGCCAAAGTCGCCAACAACGGCCGAGCCGTCGGCGCGGACAAATATGTTCCTGCCCTTGACATCACGGTGGATTATTCCCTTGGAGTGCATGAATTGGAGGCCCTTGGCGGCGTCGGACAGCACACGGCGTAGGTTGTAGTTCCACGTTGCTTCGTTGAATTCGCGCAGTCGATGCAGGTGACCCCGAGCGTTTCCGTCTTAGTGGTAAAAAGAAAGTAGATGTCCTCAGTATACAAAAACATATCATGACAGACAATGCAAAGGGGGAAGAGGATAACAGAGTATTCTGCCGGTAGGACTCACTTTCACAAAGCTCTGACACGATGTACACAGACAACTTTGTGGACACGCCCAAGAGCCTCAGGATGCAATCGTGATCTCCTGACACACTGCGCCAGGCGCTGATCTCCCTCGCAATGGTACGCTCGACGTCGCCGGACGAGAAGCCGACGACCTTGAAGACTTTGACGGCGACTTGTTTGCCGTTCATGGTGCCGAAGTAGACTTTGGCGAAGCCGCCTTCGTTAACCTTGCTGTTGTTGTCCTGGGAGAAGCTCACAGCGTTGGCCGGTAGCATCCAGTCTCGTATAAAAGACTTGCGCTTGAGCAGCTTAGCGAAGCCCTCGACTTCCTTGGTGAGGTCTTGCAGGATATCCGCTGCTTCGGCACGGACTGAGGTGGCAATTTTGGCGTCGCCCATGACGTTAAGATTGTTGCAGGCAATCTCCTCCTTGATCAGACGCACGCGGTTACGGGCATCCAGCAGCAGGTCCTCGACAGCGTCCATCTTGCGGTCGGCAAAGTCGCCGAAGTGGGCGGCGCGGTCGGCGTCGCGGAGCACGGTGTCGTGGGCTTGGGATGAGCAGGTGACAATGAGGCGCAGTTCGGTGCGCAGGTTGGTGGTGATGTCGGCACTTAAGGTAGCGAAGCGGGAGTCGAGAGAGGCTCTAAGGTTAGCAGGCAGGTCGGCTGAAACGGCAAATACTGCCTGCAAAGAGGCAGCCTGGATGTCTACACGCAGCTTCTCAAGATTGTCGCGGACGTCGCGTTCGCGCGCAGTGGCCTTGGCAGCCGCAATCCAGCGCTTATGGGGGGCGGCGCTCGTGTCGAATGATGGTGCGACATTTTCGAGGAGATAAACATGAGCGGCGTCCAGGGCGTCACCGAGGAGGCGCACAGCGGGGGTGGCGGCGAGCTCATCTGCGACGGGGGAAGAGCTGCTGCCAGCCAGTAGCTTGCGCAGCGAATCCGCGGCGGCCTCGCAGGTGAGGCCAAGGCGCACGGCAACTTCCCTGTTCTCCTCAAGCTGGACGACACAATCCGCGACCAGGTTCAACACGCCGACCAGAGCGAGGATGGTGGAGCGGGCCGGCTCAGGACAGGCAGCGTCGACAACGGCTTTGAGCAAGCTGCTGGTGCGACGGAAGCCCTCGGCGGCCTTTGCGGCATGGGCCAACGCCCGGGTGACGATATTGGAGGTACCGGCAGCGGCAACTGCGGCAACGGCTGTGGGTTGGTCGGGCTCCGCCATTATCGACGAAATTATTGCTTAAGACAGAGAGAAGGAAAAGGGGTGCTGTGTGTGTGTGACAGATACCTCTGACGAAATGGTGTGACAAGCGTAGGACAGACGCCACAGACCGTTTGTTGTTTCACAAAATGAGACCCTGTTTGGCAGTACAAATACACAAATAACCCTGGTTGAGTGCGTGGCCGGTTGGGGACATCACAACAATAGCGACTATGATTGTAGTTGTATAGTGCCACCAGGAAGTGATGGCAGCACAGCATGATATTTTGGCTCATGATGGTGCCAGATGCCACATTCAGCGGGTGACCAAAAGTCTTGGGGCCTTTGTCAAAAAAATTATTACTTCCTGCTCTACTCCTAGCTTTGAAGAGCCAGAACCAACCTGCCCAACCTCCTTCCCAACCTGATGCACACCTGATCCCTCCCTCAGTTCATAAAATAGGACAAAGGAACTGCCCTGGCTATTGTCATTTTGCATTTGGCTGGAAAGGGCTGCAAGAAGATTGGCCAGCTCCTGCAGCTGAATCCATCCTTAAACATAGGGGTCTTTTTTTCTTGCTCCGTTCTCTGCAGTGCTCTGGCAGCTTGCTGTCATCGCCTTTGAGAGCGCCGGCAGTTGACAAGGTGGTGATTGGGCGTCGGCAGAGCCGACGTCGCTCCCTTCTCGACTCTTCCACCTTTCCACAATAGCTCCGAATCATCGTCCTTCTTCTTCCGCCACACGTACGGCGGCTTTGGCCTCTCTCCTACCTGCGTTTGCTGCGTCTACCACTGAGGAATACCAGATCCTTGAGAAGGCAGTCTTCTACTCCATTCGAGAACGTCTTCACTGCCTGTCTTGCGGCGGCCAGCGCATTTGTGAACTTGCTGGGGATCGCACTGCAGCCACTGGTGTATGCCGCTTGTCTGTGCGGTGCCTGAAGACTGCCTGCTCTGGTTCAGCTTGTTTCCATGCGGTCCCATTGTAAGCCATCAAGCAGCGACCTATCGGCACATCTTCGCCACGACACGTCGACACATTTTCAAGATATGTTGAAGCTGTGCTGGATGGGCTTCCATAACCTGCACCAGGCGACCTTTAAGCAGAAGAAGGAAGTTCGACAGGCGGCTGTCTTCCCCTCTATGTTCCACTCAAACGGGGTAACGAGGCTGTTCTTGTGCGGCCTTTACGGAACCGAGAATCTTCACTTTTTGACTGCTCGCTTCTACGACAGGGGTAAAATCCAAGGAGCCTTTCAGCTCATGCACAACCTGTTCAACCTTCGAGAACACCAATATGGTTTTGAAACTCTGGGGGAAGAAGAAGCTGCACTGCAATCTTTTCTTCGGACCGCACGGGGCTGAGGTTCACAGAAAAATCAGGAACATGTACGAGTACCAGAGACAGCTCAGGCAGCCCGCCCAGTGACGACACATCCACGACGCTGGATCTAGATACCGAATTTGCAATGGTGGAGAAGGCTTTGTCTCTGGCAGCTTGTTGGTCTCTCCAGGGTGTTCCCCCAACAAGGACAAGTCTTACGTTGCAAATTGGGTTCTTCAGCTACCAGTGATATTGAGCCTTGTAGGCAGTTCACCCAGCCAAGTGAGCGGTGTGATAGCCGGAGAACCCGAGTAGACAGGCGGAAGGACCGCCCGTGACACTCGACGATTAAAGGGCCAATAAAACGACCTCCAAATGAACGCTCAATGGCGGCGAACGGCGCTGATGATGGTGACAAACGCGCGTTATGTTTGGCATTGGCCCTGCCACCTGTTAGAACAAATGGCACTTATTGAGCAATTGGTCATTCCCCAGCGTTTCCTTGTCAGTAAAAGTCTCATAAGCGCCTGTGGGACTCCATAAATGACGAGAGACCAAATTTTACTCATCCTGATAGAAATTTTCTCGCTGTCTGCGCCGCAATCGAATGGGCGACGACCTGGGTGGGGCAGCAGAGGAGACACCCGAAGCGCGAGATACTGCTGCCGCGGCAGCTGCACCAGCCATCCCCGAAACATCCATGGTGGTGTCTACGTACCGCGGCACCGACGAGCACGCCGACTCCAACACCTTCGTAGCCCCCCATTCTGAAATGCTTTTCCGAGTGTCACAAAAGGCCTTCGCGTCAGTGCGATCGGACTATTCGTCCCCGGCGTCGAAATTGAACCATGGATCTCTCCGGTCTCGCAAAGGCGACTCGCGTTCCCTCACGCCGTCTATCAACTTTCAGGAGACACCGATTTCGCAAGGTCCGTCGTCCATCAACATTGACCAGGCACCTTCATATCAAGCGGCATCACAAACGCCACAGGCATTCAACATTGAGCAAGCGTCGGCATTGCAACCGCCACCGATTCGTAGCGGCTTACGGCACACCCAGAATGCTACTCCAAAAAATTCGAAAGCTTTAGTCTGGTTGCGACACAGATTATTCATGAAAACAAGTTTCGACTTCCCCTCACCACGTCCAGCACTCCATCCCACACAAATTCGCCATTGAATTCCTTTTATGATCACTTAAAATCGAACTAAATCGCTTCTCGTGGAATAGGTTGTGGGGTTCACGAAAACAACCACCCTCCGGACAGTCTTCGAGAACTCCAACTCCCGTTACAGAGGCGGAGGCTACGACATCCACTGATGTGCCCACACACACCAGGACTGACGCTTCAAGAGCTGTCTGTACCACAGAACGCTGGGCTGATAAAAATACTGCAGTCAAAAACAAGGTCAACCAGACTCCAATTCAGAGGGCCACTCAAATTATCAAGGATATTCTGGCTGACGATCCAGCCTTTGCTAACAATGCTCCCGAGTTCGTGCACGAATTACGTATAAAGGATACTTCCACGACGACCGAAGATCTCCGTCACAAAAAGGGCAAGCAGCCTTTGGTTAACTGGATCGAGTCTGTCGTGAAAAAGGAAAAGCGGCTCTTGAGGACTGGAATATAGGCGAATCGGCCTCTGACTCACCCCAAGGCGACGAGTTTTCGGATAAGCTTAATAACGTTTTGAAATGCATAGACAATATAGTGGAAATTGTGGATGACTTCACGGAATTGCACATTCTGGCCAAGCCGGCTTGGACTCTTGCAGTATATGGCTATAAGGTAAGAAGCTTGACTTCGTCCACACTCATCTCCTCCAGGTTTGGAGAAAGACATTGAAAGATAGAGAAGACGTAAAAACACTATTTCGGAAAACCATAGAGTTTATGGAGTACGTCACTTTGCTGAAGCTCAGAGACAGAAGCAAGTTGCAAAAAAAGCAGACGTGTGCATGAATCTTATTGTGGAATGCTTAACAGTTTGTCATGAGTAAGCCAGAGGGCCGCGGTAGTCGCTAATTTTTTATCAAGGTTTTCTCATCCAAAAGCGGTTTCTATTTTTGGGCGAGAAAATGATACCAATGATCTTATGGAAAAAATTAAAGCATCTCGAATAGACTTAAATCAGTGGATGCTATTGGACATATTCAATCAAAGCCAGCTTGATACTTGCCAGTTTCGTGTCCAGATGCCGGAAAATGGCACAATTTTAATAATTCCAGCCCCAAAAGGACGTTGCAACCTGACGGAACTCACCTCTGAGATTCGTAAAAAAGAAAGATATTTCCGGGCCAATTTTGATTACGGTTTATGATGACACTTCTAATGAGGAAAAGCCGCTTGACGATAACGAAGATGAAATTAATAACTGCATGCAAGATGCAGTAACATTTAAAGTTCAAAGTATGTACTTGCATTCTCGGCATCATAATGACCATGCTGGGTGCCGAGGAGCGTGCTAATTAGAAGCAAAAAGTCATCAGAGGCGGGTTGACTTGGAGTTAGCTGATGAGTTGTTCAAAAACTTCTCCTCTGATACGACCCACGACGCATTTCTGGATCAGGAGTGCATTGAAAGTAGTAGATTTCCGAGTCTAATTTTAGGCCTCAAGTGTAACAGGGTCGTTGTACTATTTTGTTCATGGACCGCACTTAATAATTTCCAGACCGCAGATACGAAAGATGACGAGTTCTTGCTTCAAGTACGATGTGCCTCTTGTTTTATGAACTCTAACCCTCTAAAAAAAAAAGTTGGAGATAGCCCTTAAGTTGGAAGCGGAAGGCCGCCTGAAACTATTTCACGTCACGTTTGAAGAGAATAGTATTAAAAAAGATGTAACTTACCCAGCCGCATTTCACTCTCATATATTAAGTCCCAAAAGGATGAAAATAAGCGATATCATCGAACACCTAGATAATATTCAAGAGACACACTTGCAGAGTCATTGGTCATTAGCAGTAAGGTACAGAAATTAGAAAGCACAAGGGATTTGACTGCGTGACAGGGTTCAAAAAATTGCAACTAGAATGAAGGAGCTCGGGACACCAGGAAAAAAGCGAGAAGCATCCTCCGCCCAGGTGCAGAAACTTGAACCTTTGCTCGGGCTCCATAGGAAAAGCATGGACGACGACTTTTCTCGCCATTTTAGCCAGTCATTATCAAAAAAAACACTTTCTGTCAACCCCTCTGACTTCAGTAGCACCGACACCTCAGTGCTCGAACGCAAGCGTGGTAGGTTTAACGGTCAATGACACTGAAGCGCAACAAGCACAGATTATGCAATAAAGTCACATATATCACAGTCAATTTGGTCAATATTATTGCAGTCTGTCTCTGCCAGTCATCAACAAAAATGCGACCATTCTGCGGTCGGTCTCCCACGGTCACTTTTAACTGTCTGTCTCCACTGGTCATATATAATGGTAGTCAGTCTCTCGTGGTCAAACACGACTGTGTTGGGATTGATCCCACTTTACGCCTCATCACCTGGCAAGAACACGATCACACCCCATTGGATAACAAAGGAAAAGTATTGCCAGAAAAAAAACAATGGGGGGAATTATAATCTAAATGGTACGCCAAACAGGCCAATAGCTGTGATGAGCGGCAAGATTATATAAACTCTTCCAGAAGAAGAGTGAGAGGCACCCCAGGTACCAACACCTTATCTTTGACATATTCGACCTTTCGTATTTAGAACACGGTTATATGGCTCCGCCTTTCAGTCAGATACAGAATGAGTTGTGGTGTAACAAGTGGAGGAACCGTGCACTAAGGAGGCTGTGGGGAGCCGTAAATTGAAACCACGAAAAAATATTATCGAGAACGCGGTGTCTCGTCCTCCACTAAAATCGGTAGGTTTTGCGCGACATAGCATCTCTGCTTGCAAAGGAGTAGGGGACATGCTCTGGACCGTGCCCTCCCATCACCGAGTACATGAGTTCTACTTTATGTACTAAAAACAAAAGCGGGCGAAAAGACAAACGAACCTGAAAACTAGACTGTGCAATTAAACCCGAAGGCAGGAAGCGGGCGAGCCGCAGCTTGATTGTGCTGCGGACGAACGAGTGCGGCTGCAGCTGGCGGGATCTCTGTCTACGGGGTCGACGTCGGCAGATGATCGGACGCATTACACGTCGCAGGTACAGTGAAAGGCAACGCCGCAGGCTGGGATGCCGACGCTACGGCTCTGGATTTTCCGGATTCGAGCACCAGGTACTACGGCGGCAGCTCGGCAGCTGTACTGGTAACGGAGCAGAGGTGTCACTTATATTCCTTTCAGCTACATATTTACCGCGGAGCTGGGCGTGGGGAGGGGGGCGGGGTACAAAAATTTCGACAGCACACCGGTCGAATAGCTTTGTTATCTTCCAAAATCTTCAAAAAGGTGCCTCAGCTCAGGCATTCTTTTTCCACTTGTCGACGAGGTCGTCCATTCGAAACATGCCGATCCTGGCCGACACTTTGCTTGCGCCAGCAGTGATCACACCGCTAGCGCAGCAGACCCCGATCGCCCGGTACACGTCCGAGTCTTTGTCATACACGCAAAGCATGCCCGGCGTGGTGCTAAAGAGGTGCGTTTCCTCCCTGGCCGACACCACCACGAGCTCCGTGTGCGAGCCGGTCTCGATGGCCACGTCAAAGACTGGCTCGCCAGAGAGCAGAAGCCACTCTTCGTTGCCGGTGTAGATGGCGCAGACCACCGGAATGTTTCCGTCTTGCGCATGACGCCGAGCGCGAACGGCCAAGGCACAAAAGACAAAGACCAGCGAGGTATACGTTATGTATAGGACATAGCCGATCCCGTTAAACGTCAACGTTGCGTAGGATGGAGAGTATTCATCGATTCCCGCCGGGATTTGGTAGCCAAGGGCCGTGATCCCCCCGTTTTGGATCCAAAGCCCGATTCCTTTGTTGACGACGTAAATTGCCAATGTCAGCGCGGTGGTAAAAGCAAGCAGAAATATCGTAATGTTGTCCAAGATGAGCGCGTGCCGACCCACTGCGGCGAGAACCGTTGCGCCGACGTAGCCATAGTTGATGATATCGAGGTTCCATTTCATTGAGGAGAAAATGTTGAAGAGAATGCGGTCTTTAGGCAACAAGCCTTCCGGCATGTAATTCTTGTGGGCCATACGAGTGAATCCAATAAAGGTATCAAGAAGGTGATACGTATCTATGGCCAGCAACACCAGAATGCAGGCGAGGACCAGCCAGCGAGACGGGAGCAATATGTGGCCTGGAAGCTTTGGGTTCGGCAACATCCAGGAGTACGGAAGCGCCTGGAATTTCGTTACTTTGGAGATCACCGGCCGCTCCAGCGTCAGCGATCCGTCGTCGTTGACCGTAAGCGCCCTCAATCCGGAGGAAAGACCCCCCAAAGAAAGCGCCTCGAACGTGCCAGTCCTGATCCACGACGATTGATCGGCCTTCTCGGTCGGCTGGCCGGTGGAATAAACTATTTCCGAGGCAACATAAGGACACACTTTGACAATGTCTTGCAGAAGCTGGTTGAGCGTCTTTGACTGGATGCGCTCCTCGCCGTTAATGTACTCGTCGAGCAGCTTCTTGGTCTTGCAGCCGTCCTTTAACATAGCGTATGCAGCAATAACCCTGTCCACCGGCCGCGTCGCCGCGCGCGAGAGCGAGGCCCGCAGTACCACACGCTCCTCCTGCTTGCGCGCCTGCACTTGGCGCCTCAGCTCCAGCGCATTCTCGGCCTGCATGGTCAATAGCCCGGTCGGCGCCAGCCGAAACAGCCACGTGTTCCACTGAACCAGGTCCCGGCCCATGGCCACTCGCAGCGACTTTGCCAGTACCAGCTCCTGGAGTGTCCACGCACGCGTAAACCACAACACGTTCGGAGTCGACTCGCCCGACAACACGCCGCCGATCCCGTCCGTCAGTACCACTACTTCGGCCGCGCGCGCATACACCTGCGCCATGACGCGGAACTCCGAATCCAGCACGTTGCCCGCCTCGTCCACGCGCAGGCACACAAAGTCCAGCCACACCAGCCCTAGCCCATGCCCGGCGCACCAGTCGCAGAACCGCGCCAGCTGCTTCTCGCCCAGGTTGACTAGCGGCCGGATCTTGGCCGTCACCGCTTCCTCGCCGGCCGCCGCGGCGTCTTTCGGCGGCAGCTGAGACCACACATGCGAGATGGCGAAGAACGTCGCCTCGCGCATGTCGATGGGTTGCACGCGGCGCTCGGCCGTGTTGATGGCGAAGGTGCGGAAGTCGTCGTCCGAGGCCGAAGGCATGGTGGCTTACGCACCAAGAAGGAAGGGGACGGCAGGGGGGAGTGTGGGGG
>JADGKE010006574.1:0-11046 GCA_026954515.1 Cladochytrium tenue
GCCGCCAGCGCTTACTCGGATTCCCTCGCTTCGTCCCTCGACGGCAACGGCGATTACACCGCCAAGGCATCTGCTATCATGTACGGCTACACCGGCGGCCAGACGGCCTTGGCATCGTACGTCGCTTCGATCGCAAGCAAAGTCTTTAGCAGCCTTCTCGTTTCGGACATATCTACGTACACACAGTTCCCCACAAACTGGGCTGCCTTTGTTGACGCTGTTGCTGAGGCTAACGCCGCATGATCTTTCTCTCCAATGTCTGATTGGCTGTTAGCTCGACTGCTCTTGACCCCTCTTTTGCGACATTTGACTTTTTCGCTCTCCCTCTCGCACCATTTTTGCGCTTTTTAGTTCACACACCCTCCCGGATCTTCGATTTTCGGTCTCGATTTGTTCTTCTCTGCTATTTTTTCTCTTCTTTTTTCGGCTCGTGAATCCATTGATCGGTCCCTGGAAATAGACCCTACAATCCGCTATAGGTCCCGTCACAACACTCCTGGTTGCGCGGCTGGGGCGGCGGTGGATGCTCGGGATGGGAAGGGGCGCACGCCGCGGATGTTCGCCAAGGAGAGCCGAAAAGCCGCGGTTGTTGCGCTACTGGTGGACGACGGGCTGGCGGAAACGACGGCAGCGGCGCCGTCTTCACCTCGGTTGCCTTCACGTCGGTCACCTTCACCTGCGTCGCCTTCTTTCTGTTTTTGGCTTCCTATGCTAAATTGAGTAAGGTAAAATTGGAGCAATTACAAAAATCGAGGTTTCGGCCGGTACAGGATCGATTTCGAGTTTGACCAAGGAGACGGAGGGAGGGACGGAGGTACGGGGGGAGGGCGGCAGGCTCGCATCGGCTCCACTCTGGCGACGCACCGTTCCAGATTGTGTAAGAAACCACTACTTTCGAGGCACCTTGGGGCTCCGTTTTATCTTCGTTTTCAGCTAGCAGCCTCTATTTTGTCTACAATCCCTCGAAATCGACGTGAAAAGTTGCAAACTGTGTGTGGACACACGATGAGTGGCGGGCTCTTTTACAAAATCTGGAAATGGAACGAAATTCAAGCTTTTCCCTGTTATTGAAACGAAGCGAGCTGGATAACAGCAAAACCCGTAACTATTCTGATTCTGACACTTATACACCGCGCACAGTACAATAAAAATGCTAGTAGTATATTTTTCCCGAGAGGTCCAATACGAAATTTGCGCAGCCACGGGCGACTGCTCTGACCGTCCTGCCCGCCTCCTGCTGCCCCGCCACGGCGCACGGCCACCGCTTTAACTGAACACCCACGTCCAACGGCTCGCCGCCACCATCCTCGCTCAGCCGAGACGACGAGACAAATCCTCTCGCCGCCACCGCACCGCTCTCGCACCACCACCACGCTTGACCTCCTCGGACGCGACCGTCTTGCTTTTCCTTTTCGAATACCTCCCCTCACAGCTTGACACCACGATGCCACCAAAGTGGTTATTCCCGCTTTCCCCCCGAACCACGCGGCCCACTCCAGTCGACGAAGATGGCATGCAGCCAACAACATCATTCTTCCGTCGTGGAGGCATCTTTAGTCGCGGTCGCAGCCGCAGTCCAGTCTCTCCTCCGGTCCCTCCAAGTGACTTTGGATCGCCTTCTGGATCCAGTTCTGCGAGCCTTTCCCAGACTATCAGCAAGATTTCGTTGTCTATGTCTGATGATCCGTATCTCTTGGCCATGGCCGCTCTTCAAGCAACCCCTACCGTCTTATCCAGTGTAAACAACCCGTCTATTTCAGCAGTGGATTTCGTGGCTTCCCACAGAGCTGTGGACCTGGATGCAGTCGATCTTGCTGCAGTCTCCTCAGGCCGGCCAATCAGATACTTTTTGCGGATTATGAAAAGCGTTAAGACACTTTGTGGCACTTGGAAAACAGTGACAGATCTGCAAAAGCCGCTGAAAACAGCTTGGGCCCTACTTTCGCATATTTACAAGGTAATACTTTTTAGTATTCATGCACTGTGCTTATGACCTTGCGCAGAATAACGGATCATATCACCTAACAGATGAAAATGTTCGAGAGCTGCTTGATGCAGCTATTTTACTGGCAGATCTTCTTCTTCGATTCAAATTGGATGTTTTGAAGGATAGTTCCTTACTAGTGGACAGTCTAGGGAATGTTTTGCTTGGCATTATAATAAGTCACAACGCCCTTTTGAATCAAAATAGTTGAGACCTATGAAAGTTGACAATTAGTGAGACTGACTTTTTTTGCAGTTGACGCTGTGCGTGGTTTGAAAGCGGTGACAACGAAGGTCATCAACTCGACATCCTTGTTGAATGTGTCCCTGAATTTGATTGCAGTCAAAGATGGAAATATGTGTAAGTTGGACCATTTGCAACTAGTTCTCAAACTAAAAACCCGCAAATTTCCTCTTTAGCTACAATAGATGTCGCTGATGTAAGCTTATAGCACTTTGGTTTCATTTTTTGAGTTTCTTTCAGCCCAGCAACTCACTTAGAAGTCTGATACAAATCGAGTTTGATGTCTTTCTAAGCTATCAGTGAGTTCCTTTGTGCAATAAGTTTAACTTTTTTCGTAACCATCCTATTAGATGGAACGACCAGCCCATGGTCCTTGAAGTTGCAGAGATGCTTCGTGAAAATGGGCTCAGTGTGTGGATGGACTTAACAGATATGACTGGCAGCATTTACGAAGCCATGTGGTCAGGCTTAACGAAGAGCAAGGTGTTTGTACCATTTTTGTCAAAGGCATACGCTGTGAGTTTCCTGAAGCTCCTTTTGCTAAGCTCTAATCTATTAAAGGTGTCGCCGAACTGCTTGAGAGAAATTCGGTTGGCTGCAGATAAACGAAAGGCGACAGTTCCCATCCGCACTGACAATGGGCCCTTTCAGGAATGCGAGGCGGCTACTGCCGGTCTACTTTACTTTGACCTTGCAAACAACAAAACCGACGACAAAAAGGACTCAAAACTTCGTGAGCTCGTGACCGAAATTCGCAAACAGCTTGGCCAATCGGTTCCGGCGCAGCAAAAAGCACGCCCTTTACATTCAGGCCTCAAGCAGACTGAAAGTGACGTTCAGTCATCATTACGCCGAAAACTTGAGCCTCTGGACTTTGAGAGTGACGTAGCAGTTCGGAAAGCCAAGCGGCTTCCATCTACTAGGGAGTACATTCTCAATGACATTCGGAAATGGTTGGCCAACGACCACCCAGAGCAAACCGTATTTTGGCTGCAAGGTGCGGCTGGATCTGGGAAATCGGTAATTTATGCCTGTATTACCGACGAGCTTCGTGGTGCAACAGCAACTGACCCGACGGGCACCCTGGCAGCTACATTTCTATGCGATCACAAGATGTCAGAGCGTTCCAGCCCACGCCGAGTGATCACCACCATCGGCTATCAAATTGCGAAAATATCCGGCAGTCAATTCCAAACGGATCTGGATGCCATTGATCAAGAGGATTTCATGAAACTTCCGCTTCTTGTGCTTTTTGAAAAGCTCATCCTAAGCCCTCTTAAGAACCTGGGAAGAACGAAGCTCACCATCACAATAGATGCGCTTGACGAGCTTGCGCAGTCAAACAGTCAAGATCGCGCCGAATTTTTTCAACTTTTCGCTGATAACTGGCGACAGTTTCCTCCAAACATCCGCCTTTTTGTCTCTGGACGCCCCCATAACGACATCATGACAGCATTTAGCGACTATGAGCCCTACGTCATCAATCTTAACACACAAAACAACCAGAAAGATATTGAACTTTACTCGGCGCATCGAATGAGTAAATTGAAACACCATCTTACTGTCGCTGAAAAAGAATCCGTTGCCAATGAACTGGCCTGTAAGCTTGCTGCCTTGGCCGGCGGTCTTTTTATCTGGATTGTGATTGCGTACGATGAGATTATCTGCAGCCGCTTTGTCCGTGACATCGCTGGGGAGGTCGAAAAGCTTGCTACGACGCTCAAAAGTTCCGCTGGCTCTGGCAATGTTCCAGACTCTCTTGAGGCCCTCTACAATCGCGTATTTTACGACGCATTCAGGGGGCTCTCTGAGCTAGATTTGCAGCTTGTCCGCCAAGTCCTCGGCGCACTACTTTACCTCCGGCGGCCGCTCTCTGAATCCGGGTTGGCGGCCATATTGAACATTCCGGTAGCTGATGTTCACTGGGTGCTTTTGCCACTATACTCTTTGCTGAACTACTCTGACGAAACTGTGAAGTTTGTTCATAAATTGGTGGCCGACTATCTCACAAGCAGTAATGCACCAGACTTTTTGCGAACAGATGCTTCTTACAGTCAGACAGCTCTTTTCAAGGGCTGTGTAAACGCTCTAGCCGTCGCAGAGCCATCGATATTCCGAGGTCGTGAAACGTGGATAATAATGGGGTCAGAGACAGTCCGCAGCAACTCTAGCGAGATTCTGCAATACGCAGCGGCCTACTGGTCGGAGCACCTTGCTTCAGCTTCAATTGCTGGGCTGAAATGGAGTGCCCTCGCTGATTTCGTTCGTGCGGAACGCTTTGGGCCAGGAATACTACTTTTTGGTGTGATGCGGGGGCGCACCGATGCAGTTCAGCTTGCATTCAACTGTGGTGGCAAAATGGGGAAACACAATCATTCCAGTTTGGAGCTGAGACTCAACGTGGCTTTGCGTGAGAAGGCTGAGCCGCTTCGTATCATGACCTCTCCGCTGCTGTATGAGGCCGCCAAGAGGAAGAATGCAGACTTGTGTCGAATACTCATTGAGTGTGCCGGCGCGGATGTCAACTGCAGGGGGTGGTCGGCCGGAAAAAATCATAAGGGAGGCGAGGAAAATAGGACGCCTCTGCATATTGCAGCAATTGTGAAGTCCAAAGCGGTTATCAATTTGCTTCTAGAGAACTCAGCTGATGTAACTTTGAAAGACAGCGACGGAAAAATGCCGTTCGACTACTGGCTACAACCATTTGATCTATTTTATAACAGAAAGGAGTCATATAAGATTCCTATGGTAAGCAAAAGTCGCGCGCGTTTGTATATAACCAATGCTAACAAACAAGTAGAATCTTCTTCAGCGGTCTATTTTTGAGAACCACGAGGAAGAGGCGTTGTCCCTGGCAAATGAAACAAGCCTTGTTTCTGAGGTGGATCCTGTTACTGGCAAATCTGCACTGGCTTACGCAATTGAGAGGGGCTCGTCAAAAATAGCCCTCGCACTGATTCAGCGCGGCATTGCAGCCAATACAAGTGGCTACCTACTCCATGAAACGGCTCGTTCCGGTCTAATTGCCGTCGCCATGGCACTTCTGGAATGTGGCGCGAGTGTCAACGCCACGTCAGACACTGGGTTCACACCCCTGCACGCGGCGGCAGACCAAGGCCATGTGGAGGTGTCACGACTGCTGCTGGAACACGGTGCTGACAAAGAAGCGCGCGAGGTGGACCAGTGGACGCCGCTGCACTTGGCAGCACTAAACGGGCATGTCGAGGTGGCACAGCTGCTGCTGGAACGCGGCGCCAACAGGGATGCACGAGATGCGGACCAGTGTATACCACTGCATCTGGCGGCGCGAAACGGGCATGTTGAGGTGGTGAAACTGCTACTGGAACACGGTGCTGACAGGGAAGCACGTTCGGCGAAGCAGTGGACGCCACTGCACTATGCGGCTAAAAACGGGCATGTTGATTTGGTGTGGCTACTGCTGGAACGCGGAGCCAACAGGGAGGCACAAGTTGCGGAACAGTGGACACCGCTGCACATTGCGGTGCAAAACGGGCATGTCGAGGTGGTGCAGCTACTGCTGGAACGCGGCGCTGACAGGGACGCCCGCGAGGTAGGCCAGTTTACACCACTGCACATCGCAGCGCAACATGGGCATGTTGAGGTGGCGCGGCTACTGCTGGATCACGGCGCTGATAGTGAGGCACGCCAGAATTTGGTGCAGGGGACACCACTGCACATGGCGGTGCAAACCGGGCATGTTGAGGTGGCACGGCTACTGCTGGAACGCGGTGCCGAGAGGGACGCACGCTCGGCGGGGCAATGGACGCCACTGCACCTTGTGGCGCAAAAAGGGCTGGTGGAGGTGGCGCAACTGCTGCTGGAACACGGCGCTGACAGGGATGCACGCGAGGTGGACCAGTGGACACCGCTGCACCTGGCGGCGGAAAACGGGCATGTCGAGGTGGTGCGAGTGCTACTGAACCATGGCGGTGACAGAGACGCACGCGAGAAGGACCAGTGGACACCGCTGCACGTTTCGGTGCAAACCAGGCAAGTTGAGGTGGCACGGCTACTGCTGGAACGCGGTGCCGAGAGGGACGCACGCACGGCGGGGCAATGGACGCCACTGCACCTGGCGGCGCAAAAAGGGCTTGTGGAGGTGGCACAACTGCTGCTGGAACACGGCGCTGACAGAGATGCACGAAATGCAGACCAGTTGACACCGCTGCACCTGGCGGCGAAAAACGGGCATGTCGAGGTGGTGCGAGTGCTACTGAACCATGGCGGTGACAGAGACGCACGCGAGGAGGACCAGTGGACACCGTTGCACGTTTCGGTGCAAAACGGGCATGTCGATGTGGTACGACTGCTGCTGGAGCGCGGAGCTGACAGGGAGGCACGCCAGAAGGACCAGCGGACACCACTGCATCTGGCGGCGCAAAACGGGCATGTTGAGGTGGTGAAACTGCTGCTGAACTACAGCGCTGACAGGGATGCACGAGATGCGGAGCAGTGGACACCGCTGCACATTGCGGCGGTAAAGGGGCATCTGGAGGTGGTGAAGATGCTGCTGGACCACGGTGCTGACAGGGAAGCGCGGACGGCGACGTTGCAGTCGACGCCGCTGCACCTGGCGGCGCAAAACGGGCATGTCGAAGTGGCGCGGCTGCTGCTGGACAACGGCGCCAACAGGGATGCACGAGATGCGGAGCAGTGGACACCGCTGCACATTGCGGTGCAAGACGGGCATGTCGAGGTGGTGCAGCTACTGCTGGAACGCGGCGGAGCCAACGGAGACGCACGCAATGCGGACCAGTTTACACCACTGCACATGGCATCGCAAAATGGACATGTCGAGGTAACCAGGCTGTTGTTGGACCACGGCGCTGACAGGGATGCACGAGATGCCGACAATCGGACACCGCTGCACTATGCAGCCCAAAACGGGCATATCGAGGTCTCACAGCTGCTTCTCGAGCGCGGCGCAAACGAAAACGCGCAAGAAGTGAACCTTGCAACACCCCTGCACGCTGCAGCGCAAGATGGGCACGTCGAGGTGGCACGGCTTCTGCTCGACCGTGGCGCAGACATCAATGCACGAAATGCCGACAGGTGGGAGCCACTGCAGCAGGCGACGCCTCTGCATGTCGCTGCGATCGGTGGCCACGCAAAGGTTGTGCAGCTGCTTCTCAGCCGCGGCGCAGATAGGGACGCGCGCGATGCAAAGCTGCATACAGCGTTGGAAATCGCAGAGGAAAATGGGCACGTCGAAGTCGCCGCCATGTTTCTTGACAAAGGCTCTGGGTAGGATTCATTAGAAGTGACACCAGGTCTCTCTCTCTCTCTCTCTTTCCAATATTACTTACTCGAGTTGATTCTCCTTTGTTGGAAGGAGGGTTATTTGTTAGTTTTGGACAACAATTAGGCAATAAACACTTTTACCTCGATTTTCCTCACGTTCCAGCGCGGACACCAGCGAATGCCATCTGGTTGGGCAGCGTAGCGGACTGCTCGACTTGCCTCACGCTCCGAGGGTGACCTGGTTATATGCACCTGGGTAGTAGTAGTAGTAGGAAGTCAACGGGCGGCATTGCAGCAAAAGAGGCTGTTGTGCCGTTAAAAAAGGTCGATTACATGAATACGGAGCAGAAAAAAGATAAAGGGCCTCTTTGTCCTGCCGTGGCAGCAATTGGTTCGGAATGACTGCAAGGAGCTGTCCTCGACTTCTGGCATTAGCCTCAACAACTCACTGATCAGCCTGCTGGACAGCCATTTTGACGACTTCAGAGGCGACCAACAGTCGGACGGCCACAAGGTCCCGAGTGATACGTCCAAGACGATGCTTCAGTACCGCTTCGTATTTTCGCTTGTCTGATCCGTCGGCGGCGCAGCTTGAACTCTGCGAGCCAGCTCAAGTTCAACAACCACCTGCGCCAGTGCCTTGCGAGGTCACCAGCACCGATGGAGCTGCCGATACCTGCCGCCGCCTAGACCGTGTACGACTTAGTCTTCCAGTCCGGCTCCTCGGCATCCGCATGCAGATGGAGCCTGTGGCTGCACACGATTGAGCAGATCCCGGTCGCCGCTGACGCGCAGTTCAGCGAAATCACGATCCCAACAAAGGACAAGGCGAGGTACAACTACCTGCTGGAGACCCTGGTGCTACACGACCGGCCCTATCTGCTGGTCTGTCCGACCGGCACCGGCTAGTCATTTACGAGGAGCGCTCGCCCGCCTCCAGAAGTTGCTCAGCGGCCTCGGCGGCAAGAAGCAGGGCTGGACCGACGTCGCACTGCCGCTCGATGGTATCCTGAACAACCACGCCGGCGACTTTCTCATATCAGCCAGCAGCGTCATGGCCTACCTTGGCCCCTTCACAAAGACATATCGCGGACTGCGATGCCGACTGGATCGCGGCCGCCCGCGCCGCCGGTATCCCGTGTTCCGACTCGTTCTCGCTCGCAAATGTGCTTGGTGACCCCATCGAGATCCGCGCCTTGACCATCGCCAGACTGTCGTGGTGAGCACGTGAAGAAAGACAACAACCGCGAGGTCCTCAAGCTCACCGACCCAGGACTACGTGAGCAACTTCGAGAACGCAATCACATTCAGCTCCACCGTGCTGCTGGAGAACGTCAAGGAGGAGCTGGGCCCGATCCTCGACGCGGTGCTGCAGAAGCAGACCTTTAAATCGGGCGGCTCGACCTGGATCCGCCTCGGCGATGCCGTCATCGAGTGCGCCGACAGCTTCCGCCTCTACATCACCACCAAGATGCGTAACCCGCACTACCTGCCCGAGCTGTCAGTCAAGGTGTCGCTGCTCAACTTCATGATCACGTCCGAGGGCCTCGAGGACCAGCTGCTCGGCATCGTCGTGGCCAAGGAGCGGCCCGAGCTTGAGGAGGAGGAGAAAACCCAGCTCATCTTGCAGTCCGCAGAGAACAAGGAGAAGCTCAAGGAGATCGAGGACCAGATCCTGCAGATCCTCTCCTTGGCCGAGGGCAACACCCTCGAGAACGAGACCACCATCGAGGTTCTGTCCTCGTCTAAGATCCTGTCAGTCGAGCTGTTCGAGAAGCAGAAGGTGGCCGAGGAGACGGAGCGCAAGATCGACGAGACGCGTGATTCGTACCGCCCCATCGCCAGCCACTCGTCGGTGCTGTTCTTCTGCGGCCTTTGTTTGCCCTGAAGCCGGAACTCGCCAATCGACCGTGTCCTTGGCTCCCCCTGACGGCGGCGGCTCAGCGGCGACTTCAGCGGCTGCGGATGTGACGGTGCCGGTTCGGCAAGGCGGCGCGAGTAGCACTCGCGCGACGCCCGGCGCGGCGGGCGTCGACGCCGCCGCTGTCCAAGGGCGCCGAGGTGCACGGTCGAGGCTTGCCAGAGGTGGCTTCCACGGTAGGCGGCGACCTGGCCGTGCTGGTTCACCGTGCTGGTGCGGTGCATCAAGGAGGCGTTTTGGATGCGACGGCCGCTGAAGAGCGTCGCGAATCCTGGAACTGCCGGTGGACGCGTGGATAACGGGCGGCACCGTGACGTCGGCGCAGTGCTTACTGGGCAGGCACGATCGCAACATGGCTGCAGATCGCTTGGGCGTGGCTCGCAGAGGGCCGGGCAGTACCATCAGCAGCCGTTAGCTACCTGCGACGATGAACAATCGTCGGCGTGGTCGGGAAGATTAACTTTTTTGGCATGAGGCGGCTATGGGTCAAAGTACATTGAGAGGCAGCAGTTTTCTTTTCCAGAAAGCCGCCCTGCGCTTGACCAACGTGGAAGGCATGCTTTTGGCGCGCCGTTGCGGCTGCTTCCAGCCTGCTGCCCTCCTACCTACTAGAGGAGTGGTACCCGAGCCACCTGTCGTGGGCCGACGTCTACGAGCTGTCGTGGCACATCCGACATGGTCGACCAGGTTGCACTTATTTCTTTGTACATATCCTTGGTCGACAGTTCAGTCGGGCACTTGGCAGCTCGTGAGGCGCTTTTGAGCCGAAGGCAGAAATCAGCTGTGACTGCGCGTTAAATTAATTTCCAGCAGCTCTTCCTTACGTAATTCTGCCAAAGCCCTTCACCTCTCGGCTGCCTTCAGATCACCGTACTCACCACTACCCTTCCCTCACCTCGTCGTTTCTATCTGATACCTTCTGTCCTGGAGGGCTCGAACTATTGAAAGGAATATCCATTTTAGTAATGTATAGTATGTTGATTTCTACCTTTGATACAGTTTCATGAACTAGCGAGGTTTTACTGAGTGCTACGTGTCATGGGTCAGAAGGTTGAAGATTTTACAATGGTCAGCTTTTGTTCAATGGGGAAGATGGTATGTGAAATTAATAATAGTCCCAATATCACAGTTTGTGTGTGGTGAAGTGCCAAAACCAAACGTTTGCAAAACTCACACCTGATTTTCACGGAAACATAGCTCTGCCTGGCTCGGTCGATAAACATTGTCTGTGGGGGGATCGAGAGCCCCGTAGCCTGTCCTGCCCCCAGCCTCTCACCCTTCTGGTTTTGGTCGCGTACTTTTTCTCGAAATCGTTTCTTCACCTTCATTTTACCGCATTTCCCGTAATTTCCCGTCTATCCTTTTGTGCGGCACCGCTTGACTTTCGCACGTGCGTGGGAGAGAGAGAGTGTGTCTGTCGTGCGTGTGTCACGTCGGACCAGCCAGCACCCATCCACAACCACTATCTATCCAACAACCACCATCTATCCATGTCAGTCTCCGAGCCTTCGACGATCTTGCTGTCACTTATTTTGAGATCATTGGCTGCTGCTGGTGCTGCCTGCCTGGGCACCGCCGGCCACCGCCGCCGCTGACTCAACCAGTGACCCCCACCCCCCCGCCCCCGACCCCCCCC
>JADGKE010006577.1:0-10965 GCA_026954515.1 Cladochytrium tenue
AGGAGGTTGGGTCGGAGGCATTGGGCCAGAGGCATAAAAGCTAATATAAAAAAAAACTCACTGGCACTTGTCGTAGAGGGCAGCGATTTCGTGGCCGTTGTCATTGGTAAATGCGATAGTCGGGCAGTCGTTGTAGACTTGCTGGATGTCGGTGACCAGGAAGCTTCCGGAGCAGACACAGGTGTAGTAAGCGTCCGTCGAGAACGACAATGGCGAGGTGGTAGTCACCGTGGCCGATGAGGAGCAGGTCTCGAGGTTGGCGCTCAGAATAGATATGGCAGAGGCGCAGTCGGACGTTGGTGTCGCCGTGGTAGCGGCGGATGAGACGAAGGTGGCAGCGGTCGTCAGGACGGCGCAAATGGCGACGAGTTGGGCGGGGGTGGACGGACGCATGACGGAAGAAGATAAGAACTTAAGAAGAGAAATATCAGTTCGAATGAGAGGGGGCTTGGTTAAAGGTGGAGTTCGATGGACAGTGGAGTCAAGGTGCAGCTTGCAAGGACGAGGCGAGGCTGGGTGCGACGACGAGGCTTTTTGTACGTGCGTGGAGCTGAGTGGGGCTGTGTGCGGTGCAGTCACACTGGTGTCACTCTTCCCACAGCCTCCCTTCTCTTGCCTCCCACCTCCTGAGTGACACACACAACACCGGATGCGGGCTGTGGGATTAGGGGGGTGAGACACTCTCGCAAGCATAATATACACACACGCGCACTCACGCACAGCCACGCGTGCGAACTCACTCACACAACACACAACACACAAATATACACAAGACACACACACACACTCACTCACCCACACCCTCACTGACTCTTAACTTATTCGCTCACTCACATCCTCTCTCCCACCACCGCACGTCGCCGTCCAGAAATTTCTTGTGGCTGGCTGTGAGTGGCTGTGCAGCCGTGGTGGTACAACAATGAATGTGTCTATCTTTTCATGTGGCTGAGGGAGAGAGGGGCGGGGGGAGGAGAAGGAAAAGGAGGAACCCTGCAGCAGCAGTGCATGGTGGGGAAACCGGTCCTTCCGAGATTTATGCATTGCCAGTAATTGTATGCCTCAAGGACTGCACGTGATGGTCATCTCATATCCTTTGTAAGGAGAGAGAGAAGTGTCGGTGGCGAGTCGAGGTCTTCCGTGCGTGCGTGCGTGTGCGTGTGTGGGGCTTGGGCCTGCGTGCTTTCTAGAGCGAGGAGCGTAGTGCGCCACCCCCAACTACAGTCACGTCCATCTTGAGCTTGGTCTCAGTCGGAGACGATAAGATCATCCGGCTCTGATATGGCTCACCGACAGCCGACCCGGTCTAAACTCTGGCCTGGGGCTGGGAGACAATCAGGTCTGTGCGGTTCAACCAGACCGAGACCAGCATCCTGGCCTCCTGCGGTTCTGATTCCACCGTGACCTTATACGACCTGCGCACCTCCAAGCCACTGTTCAAGGTCGTTCTGGCGGTGAGTGTCATGCGACTCGGTGTCTGTCCTTTTATTGCTCTTGTGTGGTTTCCAGGCGCTCGCTTACGCCGTTACCACAGCTCCGGACCCACACTCTGGCCTGGAATCCCATGGAGGCCTATCTTTTACCCTGGTACGCGCCGAAAATCATTTTCACTCGATCGACTTGTAGTTTTACTCTGCATTGAAAACTAGGCAAACGAAGATCACAATCTGTACACTTTCGACATGAGGAAGCTCAGCTCGGCTGCAGCCGTTTATACCGACCACGTCGCCCCAGTGTACGCCGGACGTCGTCCCTGCCCTCCCCCCCTCCCCGTCGTCAACACACTTTCTCTCCAATACGACTGATTCTCCTCCTCTAAATTCCAATTAGCATGGACGTCGACTACTGGCCGACGGGGCAGGAGTTCGTCACGGGAGGCTACGACTGTACCATGCGCATATTCCGCGCCGGGGCCGGCCTGTCCGAGTCCGGCACCGGCGTTTCGCACAGCCGCGAGATCTACCACACTGGCCTATCTTCTGCGCCCGCTACTCCATGGACGCCCGCTTTGTACTGTCGGCTTCGGACGACGGCAACGTCCGCTGTGGAAGGCCGACGCGTCTGCCAAGCTTGGCGTCGTGCGTGTCCCTCCTCGTTTAGTTCCCTCCTCACGTTCAACCTCTCGATCTTGTTCACATCTGGTCGCTTTATACCGTCTGGGTTGCACTATCCTCGGCACGCTCAATCTCTCATCTGACACCTCCGGCATCTATTGTGTCTACTTACGAATCTCTCAATTTTGCCATCCCTGTTCCCTCCCGTTTATGCTTCATAGATGGCACCGCACGAGCGAGTCGCCGCGGACTATTGCAAGGCCGTCAAGGAACGCTTCAAGCACATGCCCGAAGTCCGCCGCATCGACAAGTATGGTTTTTCCCTTTCGACATTCGCTTCAGCGCCATCATCTCCCCTTTTCCCATCCAATCCCACGCACCTACTTGTACTTCTTGCCGCCATTCCTCGACTCTGTCCACACTCCATCGTTTTTATCGAGCTAAACCCCGGTCACCCGTCCCTCTTCTCCTGCACCGATTTCCGCGACCTTCCCCGCCCGGCACACACACCACAGGCGCACGGCGCCATCAACGTTGCCGCTCGGCAGCAGGCCGAGCAGCGAGCGCGCCGCGGAGCGTCGCCGCGAGGAGAACGCCGCCAAAAACAGCGGCAGGAAGCCAGCCGGCCGTTCCTTGTACTCCATCCCGTCAGGAGGAAATTTTGTCCCCGACGCCCATGTTAAGCAGTCTTAATGAGTAATAATATATGGTGGTTTCGCCGCTCAGAAGTGGAACAACGGTCTGTTGGCATCTATCAGCTACGCCAGTTTATTACCACCCATTAAAAACATAACAAGCGGTAAAAGTGAGTCATAGCAAGCAATAGCTTTCCTTCTGGTTTTATACGCCTTCCCGCCCCTACACGTACACATGTGCGTGCCACTCTACGCCATTGGTAAGGAGTGAGAAAATGAGAGTTTTGATTGTCAGCATTGTCGACTACCCATACTACATTGGCTGCTCAATGACTTTCGGCTGCTCCTGATCAAGATCGTGGCACTTGATATTAATCTTTGTAAGAAAGAAGTAAAAGAGCTGAAGTGTTCCAATCACCGTCTAATTGGCACACCTTCCATCTCTCCCTCACATCTCAGGACACTGTCGACTGACACCCCCTCCCCCTGATCCCGCGCGGGTTTCACTTTGAGTAAGTAGGATCTTTTGGGTCATTGGATTTTTGTCTCAGGCCCTCCCTCCATCACTTAGTAAAAATAACTACACTCTTTGTGTTCATTCTTTTCTGTACAGGACAGAATCTCGCGGGGAAGGGGGCTACACAAGCAAGATGGAAAATTGTATAATAGACCAATATCAGTTCTGAAGAACCCTCGCCACCTCATTGTGTTCGTTTATCATGGCGATGCGCAGCGGCGTCGACTGCTTCGCTGTGAGTGCATCTTGATTTGCACCATGTTCAATCAACACCTGCACCACCTCAATATGCCCGTTTTGTACCGCAATGTGCAGTGGCGTCCACTGGTCCTCCCTGGGTGCCTCTCTGTCAGCGCCGCGTTCCAGCAGCAGTCGTACAACCTCTGCATGCCCATTATGCGCCGCAATGTGCAGTGGCGTTGATTGCCCCGCCTCGCGCGCTTCTTTGTCAGCACCGTGGTCCAGCAGCAGACGCACCACGTCGACATGCCCATTTTGTGCCGCCAGGTGCAATGGCGTCCACTGTTCCACATTGCGTGCGTCCCTGTCAGCACCGCGTTCCAGCATGTGCTGCACCACCTCAACATGCCCGTTTTGTGCCGCCAGGTGCAGTGGTGTCCACTGTTCCACATTGCGTGCGTCCCTGTCAGCACCGCGTTCCAGAAGCAGTTTCACCACCTCAACCTGTCCGTTTACAGCTGCACCGTGCAGTGGCGTGAATTGCCTCACCTCGCGAGCGTCCTTGTCGGCACCGCCTTCCAGCAGCAGTTGCACGACCTCAACATGCCCGTTGTGCGCTGCATAGTGCAGAGAGGTCCACTCCTCCGCCCCGCGCGCATCCGTTTCAGCCCCACGTTCCAGCAGCAGCAGTGTCACATCAACGTGGCCGTTTTCGGCCGCGGCGTGAAGTGCTGTGAACCCAGTGTCGGTCAAGGCACCGATACTCGCGCCACATTCCAGAAGTGCCTCAGCAACGGCGCCAAGACCAGAATGAGCTGCTTCAAGAAGTAGGTAATTAACGCCCCCACTTTCATTAGCTGCAAAGCCGTGCTGAATCAGCTCGAGTGCTATTTTTGACGAGCCCCTCTCAATCGCGTAGGCCAGTGCTGCTTTGCCAGTTACGGGGTCCACCTCGGAAACCAGGCTTGCTTCATTCGCCAGGGACAAAGCCTCTTCCTCGTGGTTCTCAAAAATAAACCGCTGAATACGAGTCTGCATTTTTCTTAGTTTTGATTACACACAAACGCGACTTTTGCTTACCACCGGAATTTTGGATGATGCTTGCCTTTCTTCGAACAGTTCAAATGGCAATGGCCATATTTGTGAAGGCCTCCTCCCGCTGCTGTCTTCCACAGTCGTATCAGCAGAGTTTTCAAGGAGGACTTTGACCACTGCGGCCGATTTATATAATGCTGCAATATGCAGAGGCGTCCTATATTCCTCGCCGGACTGCAGTTCAATTCCAAATGACCATCCACGACAGTTCACATCCGCTCCGGCGCACTCAATGAGTATCTGACACAATTCTGCATTTTTCCTCTTTGCAGCCTCATACAACAGCGGAGAAGCCATAATACGAAGCGACTCAGCCTTCTCACGCAAAGCCAGGTTTCGGCTCTGCTCCAAACTGGAATGATTGTGTTTTTCCTTTTTGCCACCACAGTTGAACACAAGGTGGACTACATCGGCGCGCCCTCGCATCACACCAAAAAGAAGTATTCCTGGCCCAAAGCGTTCAATTCGTATAAAAGCAGCAAGCGCACCCCACTCTAAGCCAACTCTCGATGTCGAACCAAGGTGATCTGACCAGTAGGATGTTGCATATTGCAGAATCTCGCTGGAGTTGCTGCGGACTGGCTCTGACCCCATTATTATCCACGTCTCGCGGCCACCGAATGTTGACGGCTCTGCCACTACTAGCGCGTTAACACAACCCTTGAAAAGGACTGTCTGTATGTAAGATGAATCTGTTCGCAGAGAGTCTGGTGCGTTAGTGCTTGTGAGGTAGTCAGCCACCGATTTATGAACAAACTTGACAGTTTCGTCAGAGTAGTTCAGCAAAGAGTATAGTGGCAAAAGCACCCAGTGAACGTCAGCTACCGGGATGTTCAATATGGCCGCCAGCCCGGACTCAGAGAGCGGCCGCCGGAGGTGAAGGAGTGTGCCGAGGACTTGGCAAACGAGGTTCAAGTCCGGCTCAGAGAGCCCGCTGAATGCGTCGTTAAATACGCGACTGTAAAGCATCTCCAGCGAGTCTGGGACATGGCCGGAGCCAGCGGGGCTTTTGAGAGAGAAAGCCAGCTTTTCAACTTCCCCTGCGATATCACGGACAGAGCGGCTGCAGATGATCTCGTCGTACGCAATCACAATCCAGATAAAAAGCCCGCCAGCCAAAACGGCCAGTTTATGTGCCAGTTCGCGAGCAACAGACTCTCGCTCTGCAACGGCAAGGCGGTGTTTCAGTTTGCCCATTCGATGCTCCGAGTACAGTTCAATATCTCTCCGGTTACTTTCTGCATCAAGATTGATGATATAAGGCTTGTACTCGCTAAATGCTGCCGTGATATCGTCGTGGGGGCGTCCAGAGACGAAAAGGCGTATATTCGGAGGAAATTGACGCCATTTGTCGGCAAGGAGCCGGAAAAATTCAGCACGATCTTCGCTGTTGGACTGTGCAAGCTCATCGAGCGCGTCTATTGTGATGGTCAGCTTCATACCCCCGAGGTTCTGCAGAGGCTTAAGAACAAGCTTCTCGAATAGCACCACAAGGGGAAACCTGACGAAATCGTCTCGGTTGATAGCGTCGAGGTTCTTCTGAACCTGATCCTTCGATATTTTCGCAATTTGGTATCCAATAGTCGTAATGAGACGACGAGGACTAGACCGCTCCGACACCTTGTGGTCGCACAGAAACGTAGCTGCAAGCGTGCCCGCCGGGTCAGTTGCTGTCAGACCGCGAAGCTCATCCGTAATGCAGGCGTAAATGACCGACTTCCCAGATCCAGCGGCTCCTTGCAGCCAGAACACAGTCTGGGATGGACTGTCATCAGTGAGCCACTTCCGAATATCCTTGAGAATATATTCTCTTGTCGACGGAAGCCGTTTTTCATTCCGAACTGTAATGTCACTTTCAAAGTCGAGAGGCTCAAGCTTTCGGCGCAATGATAAAAGAACGACATTTTCCATCGGCCCGGAGCTTGATTGGACCGGGGTTACTATTTGCTGTGCAGGGGCAGCTAGGCTGAGTTGTTTCCGAATTTCAGCCACAAGCTCGCGAAGTTTTGAGTCCTTTTCGTGGTCAGTTTTGTTGTTTGCAAGGTCAAAGTAAAGTAGACCAGCAGTAGCCGCCTCGCATTCATGAAATGGCCCGTTGTCTGTGTGGATTGGAACTGTCGGCTTTCTTTTATCTGCAGCCAAACGAATTTCTCTCAAGCAGTTTGGTGACGCCTTCAAATGGTTGGATTTCAACATAAAAGGGGCTTTAAAAAACTCACTGCATATGCCTTTGACAAAAATGGAACAAAAAGCTTGCTCTTCATCACGCCCGACCACATCGAAGCGTAGATGCTGCCAGTCATATTTGTCAAATCCATCCACACTTTGAGTCCATTTCTACGAAGTATCTCTGCAACTTCAAGGGCCATGGGCTGATCGTTCCATCTAATAAACTGGTTATAAAAAAGTGAAACTTGTTGCACACTCACTGATAGCTCACGAAGACGTCAAACTCAATTTGCATAAGACTTTCAAATGAGTTGCTGCCCTTAAAGGAGCTCAAAAAATGAAATCGAAGTACAACAAGCTTACATCGGCAATGTTTATGGTTGCTAAAGAGAAATTTGCGGGTTTTTTAGTTTCAGAATGAGTACCAAATAATGAACTTACACATATTTCCTTCAGTGACTGCAATCAAATTCAGGGACACATTCAACAAGCATGTCGTGGTGTTGACCTTCTTTTTTACTGTTTCTACGTCATACGTTGCCCCAGCTGGTGAAGAATGTTTACTACTGCTAATCATTAATTATCTTTGTGCTCAACTGTTGGTATTGGAAAGGATGTTGTGGCTTGTCATCGTGCCAAACAAAACATTCTCTAGACCATCCACCATTAAGGAAGTGTTCTTTAAGGTATCCAATTTGAATTGAAGTAGAATATCTTCAAGCAAAATAACCGCATTAAGCAGCCCTCGGACTTTCTCATCTGTTGGGTGATGTGATCTGTTGCTCTGGATAAGACATTGAGCACAGTTCACAAAAACTAAAGAGTATTACCTTGTAAATCAGTGAAACCAAGGCCCAAGTTGTTTTCAGTGGTTTTTGAAGGTCTGCCACAGTTTTCCAAGTGTCCGCCAGCAGCTCAACGTTTTTCATAATCCACAAAAAGTATCTGGTTGGCTCGCCTGAAGAGACAGCAACAAGATCGACGGCATCCAGGTCCACGGCGCTGTGTGATGCCACAAAATCCACCGCCAAAATTGACAGATTATTCACCTCAGACAAAACAGAGGGGCTGGTTTGAAGTACAGTCATGGCCACGAGATATGGATCGTCTGACAGAGACAGTGAAATCTCCCTCATGGTCTGGGAAAGGTTCGTCGAACTGGATTCAGAAGGTGATCCAAAGTCGCTGGGAGGGATGGGACTGCGCCCGCGCCGGATTCTTCCCATGAAGCGGGAGAACGGGTTAGTCTGCTGTATGGCATCTTGTTCAACCGGTGGGGGTTGCGTGGCTTGGGTAGTACGCGGCAAAAGCCACTTCGGCGGCATATGGGACGGAGCGGCCAGGCGCGGGGCCGACAGTGGGCGGTGGCGGTGGTGCGAGAGTGGCGCGGCGGCGACGCGATCTGATCTCGTTGTGCTTGGCTGAGCGGAAGTACGTCGTCGTCGTGCGCGGCGGCAGCGAAAGTGGCAGGCAGCCAAGCGGCTGGGTGAGGCGGGGCAGCTGGTCTGTTGGTGGTGACGGCGTCTACGGCACGGTCAGCTGGTCGTCGTGGCTGCGCAATTTTCGTGTTCTGCCTTTCTCTCTCCCCAAAGTTAATCCCAAGCTTCAGATAACATCCAGTTTTCGCACAAATGCGAAGCTAATCCAGCTCGCTATTTATCAGAAACAGTAAGGTGCTTAATCTTTGTTTCTGTTTCCAGAAATCGTAAAAGTGTTCTCTTTTCATTTAACGAATCCTGAAATGCACTGATCAACTGGTTCAACAGTTGAAAGCTACCGCTGAACGAGATCGAGCTTGAAAAAACATGGGGATTAGCCAGACGTGCATGGGAGTTGCTGATTTTCAAAGGAAGAACTGGTCGTGGCTGCGCTCGCAGTATTTTACAGAGCCGTCCTCGGCGTCGGATGCGCACTTGTTATTGACACACTCTCCTCCTCCCCTCTTCCCTTCCCGACGACTACGCCGCCTACGCCGCCTTGGTTCTGCTCATCGCCTCTCTGCCACCGCGGGTCGGAGGTGGCTCCAGATGTGCGCTGAGCGAGCAGGCGAACTCGTTGGAGCCAGAAAGTTAAGAAAAGACTGAGAAATTGTTGAGGGAATCGCTGTGTGTTCAAAATAACGCTGGCGGGTGGGGGTAGATTGATAAGTTTTTGCCCCAGGGAGACACCATAAACAGGAGAGGGACTTTGGTCTTTCAAGGGATAGGAGGAGGGTTAGGAGAATGGTCAGAACAGTCCAAGGGAAGAGAATGAGGGAAGAGAGGTAAATGACTATTAAGGAAAGCAAAAAAAGGGGGGGGGGAAGGTCGGAATTCGCCTTATCTACGAGTCGCGACGAAGGAGTTCTTAATATTTAACTCTGTCTGTCCTTCATCGGCACCGGCAAAGCTGGCCACCATCGACTCTTAACGCCTGCTACAACCTGATATGCCACTCTTTCTCCCCATATTGGCAGGTTTCGGTTCCGCCATAGGCGATGTGAGCTGTCCATGCCCACCGCACTGCGATGGTGAGCCCGTCTGAACAAGACGCCCGCCGCTTACGACGAGGTGTAGCTCCAGTATAGGCCCCGGGCCGTGGGATGATATTAAAACCAGTATCGATAAAAGGGGCGGTTTCCCGATGGTTTACCGCGCCGCGTTGGGGTCACGTCACTCCAATTGTAGAAGGGATGTCCTGCGGGCGGCATATGCTATGTTAACAGCAGCCCCAGCTATGCGCGACAGGAATTGCAAGATGGACGAGGAAAGACGGGGAAAGACGGGGGGGTAGGGGGAGGAGGGGCGCAGAAGCCAGGATTTGCAACAGGAGTCGGATAGGAGCGGCCTCGACACGAAATAACTAGACGGATTTAAGAAAGAAAATGAAAGTCGATTATAAGGCTTGAAACCCCCACAGGGTCTGGGACGTCAGTGCCCACGGCACCGGCGCTTCACTGCCCACCGGCCGCCACCGCTGCCGCCGCTGCCGCTGCCGCCGCTTGCGCTGCCTCCTCCCGGCGCAGTCGCATCAGAGCCGCAGTCAGAAGACGGCCCTCGGCCGCCGACTCCGCCTCGGCCGCGTCGCGTTTGCCCTTTCCGTCACTACCGCCGCCGCCACCGCGCCCGTACGCCACCAGGTGGTTGAGCCCGACCGTGCTGACCCTGCGATCGGCAGGGTCCCCACCCGCTGGCGTCGGCCGCACAATTCGCACCACGCGCTCCGCCGGCAGTGGCGGCGGCGGCGCGTCGCAGCCGCCGTCGCCACCGCCAGCGTCGAGTTGCAGCGGCAGCACGTGCTGGACTTCATGCTCCTCCAGGCAGGCCAAAAAGTCGGCCAGCGGCGCGTCGTGGCGCCCAGCGCCCCAGTACGTGCGCCAGAACTCGCGCGCCTCGGTGCATGGGATGCGCCGCCCGAGCACCTCCTCTGCCTCGTCGGCCGCCGCCGCCCGCCGTGCCGCCGCCGCCACCGCCGCAGTCGCAATCGCCGACTCTGGCCCACCATCGTCGCCACCAATGTCGCCGCATGCGGCCTTGGAGGCAGCGGGCACTGACGCAGCGTCGCCAACACTGCAGCCGCCGCTCTCAGGACCGCAGAGCTCAACAGAAGACGCGCTGCGCGGCCAGCCCGACCACGACGGCCAGCCCCCGGGCCGCCCGGCCCCGGTGCCGTCATTGGTCCAGCTGCGCCCGTTCCCCAAGAAGGGAAACGGCCCATGGCCGTGGCCGTGGCCGTGGCCGTGAGGAGGCCCCATCCCGAACGGGTACTGCTGGTGGTACTGGTGGTGGTGGTGGCGTAGGCCGGCAGCCGCCATCTCCAGCCGCGACCGCACCGCCGCCGACGCCAGCGCCGCCGGGTGCATCCCGGATTGCTGCTGCTGTTGTTGCTGCTGCTGCTGCTGCTGCGGAGTAGCCGTCACTGTCGCCGATCTTGGATCGCTGCCGACGGCCGTGGTGGCCGAAGAGACCTCTGTCGCTGGCCGCGACGCAGTCGCCCCATCGAGGGATCCGCGTCCACCGCCCCCGAAGAAGCCACCCCAACCGCCTAGGTCCCAAGGGCTCCGGCAGATGTCGGAGCTAGCTCGCGAATCTTGAAGGGTGCCAGCAGGCTCCGCCCTGGCGCCGGTGCCCTTGGGCTTGGTGGGCTCCGGCGCCGAGCCTTCGGCTGAACCGTCCTTGGTGGCGCCGTCGTCACTTGCCGTGGACTCCTTGACGGCTTTCTTGAGCTCCTCAGCGAAAGCCGCAAATGGCCCTCCGCCGTCGATCTGGATTGCACCCTCGTTCAGGTTGTAGCCGATCGTCACCATCTTCTTTTGCACATCCGCCTGCACGCTTGCAGG
>JADGKE010006578.1:0-10939 GCA_026954515.1 Cladochytrium tenue
CCCCTCCCCCAACACCGGCAGGTACCCGTACGCCCTCGAGATGCTTGCGAACCTGCAGCACGCAGCATTCCGAGCGGCGGTGGCGAGCGAGGGCGCGGTGCAGTTGATCCACGCAAAGGAGTTTTACCACTGGAGCCACTGGCGCCGCAACCACGGTGACCCGCGCGGCGAGGGCGATGCCGAGGTCGAGGCCGAGGCCGCAGCGCGGGCGGCGGCAGCGGCGGCGGCGGCGGCGGCTACTGCTACGACTGCCCCAGCAACGGACCCAGGCGTGGCAGGGTGAGGGAAAGGAGGCATCGTGTGCTTTGACTGAGAAGAAGGGTCTTTTGGGGAGAGGCGGGCCTCCCCCAGTCATCAAGCGGGGAGCGCCACTCAAGAAACCTGCTGCGACGAGCATAAACTGGGCGAGACGTGGTGAAAAGAGAAAGGTGTGTGATGGTGGGAAAGAGGAGCAGGGGGTTGGTGAAGTGGAGGAGATACACTCCAAGACTGGTCCAGGCAAAACATCCGATAGGCCTTCATCAACAGAGAAGAAGAGCATATGGATAAGATGGAAAGCATAGAAAAAGGACAGCTGAGAACGGAGGAACCGGACGGATTAAAGGAACAACCGAAACGGAGCTTTGGATCAGAAATAGGGTGCTTTGAAAGTGATAATGAAAGTGAGGGTAGTCAGGCTCAACAACGGACAAAAAGTCGCAGAGAAAGGGATACGGGGTTTCAAGGAGAATGCACTGCACGAACTGCCACCCAACTCGACCAAAAGTAGGCAAATCACTTGAGTTCCCAGAAGCCGCTCGGCCTGTCCTTGGGCTCGAACAGGACCTCGAACACGGCCATAACGGTATACTTTCTGTTTTCGGCCTCCTGGAAGACCAACGACCGGTCCGGGTTGTAGAAGACGTCGTCGTCGACCTCCTCGGGCTTGCGCGGCAGGCAATGCATGAAGCGCCAACCGGGCCTCGCGCCGCCGGCGCGCGCCATGGCCTCCGAGACCTGGAAGCCGGCGAAGTCGGCGAGGCGGCGGGCCTTCTCGGATTCCTGGCCCATCGATATCCAGGTGTCAGTGACGATCAGGTCGGCATCGCGCAGGGCGACTTGCGGGTCGTGAGTGACTTGGACGGCGGCCGGCGACGGCAGGGCGCCGTCAGGTCCAGGCAGAGTGGCTGCGGTGGCGAGCACGGCCGAGTCGACGGGGTATCCGTTCGGGGTGGCGATGGCGAGCGAAGCACCGAGGCGCGGCAGGCTGAATAGCAACGAGTTAATAATGTTGTTTGCGTCGCCGACCCAGGCGAGCTTGAGGGGCGCGAGCTTTGGCAGCCACAGCAGCGGGGATTTCGCTGAGGAAGCGGGTGCCGGTGGTGGCGCGGCGGCGGCAGGGGGGAATGCTTCGTAGATGGTCATGGCATCGGCGAGGGCCTGCAGCGGGTGGAACGAGTCGGACAGGGCGTTGATGACGGGGACGGACGAGTGCTCCGCGAGGGTCTGGATGTCCGAGTGAGGGCCGACACGGGCGAGAATGGCGTCGAGCATTGAGGACGTGACAACGGCCGTGTCCTCCCAAGACTCGCCGCCGTCGCCAAGTTGGATGTCGTTGCGGCCGAGGAACAGCGGGTGGCCGCCCAGGGCGGCCCATGCGGTCTCAGCTGAGACCCTCGTGCGGGTGGACCGCTTAGAGAAGAGCAGGCCGAGCGAGCGGCCCGCAAGGAGGGAGGAGTCGTAGGCGAGTGCCGCAGGGGTGGCGGGGGTAGTGGCGGCGGGCCGAAGGGAGGCGACGAGGCTCTGGGCGGCGGAGGCGTGGCGAGTACGCGAGAGCATAGCCTTCAGCTCCAGAGAGCGCTGCAGCAAGTAGAGCAGTTGTTTTGCGGAGAAGTCCCGCAGGGTCAGGAAGTGGCGCACGTCGGCGCACACGGCGCGCTGCACGGCAAGCAGCGAAGCGGTTGATGGCGGCGGCGTCATGGCGGCGTATGTGCGTCGTTGGGAGTTGTTCACAGTGTCTTGTCAGTAAGCAAGGGACTCGTGCGGCCCTTATCAGCAGCCAAGGAGAGGCTCTTAGACAACATTGTGTCTGTCGGAAGAGGCCTGTGCTTGCCGAGTTCCGGGGTTTGTCTGATTCATGGCCGTTTCACCTTCCACGTCCTCAGTCTCGGAGCCTCTCCTGCAGGCTTGGCCATGACAGACAGGACAAATCTCATCTCTTCCTTCACCGTCCCGAAATTGTCTGAGAATCATCTTCAGGCTCCGAAGGGACCTTCTTATTGCAATTACAGATTACACCTCCTCAAATGACACAAAGTGCCGGTTCCACTCCTAATTTTTTTTATTTCGTCAATGCAAAGTGTCAGAAAACGGCTTTTGCCACAAAAAAAAAATTATCGACAGCCACGGGTATTATGAATCAACTAGTCGAGCACTAGACGCTCGCACTACTTCGAGCAATCCAACGAGCGTATCAAGTCTCATGCGAGCAAATTGCTATAACGACAACAGCCACTCCAGAAACATCGAGTCATCGTCACCTTCAACACAGCCATGTCGACCGAACCCAGCGTCGTCGTCTCTGGCCCCGAAGCCGTCGGCGGTCTCGACCGTCGCGGCAACCTGCTCCTTGGCCACAGCCTGCAAGGTATCGCGCAAGCGGGCATGAGGCGGCGGCTGCGGCAAGTCGCCTCGAAGTACCGCGGCAAGCTGCCCGGCGGCGGCGCGGGACTCCGCTAGGAGCTCAAAAAGCGCCAACAAGTCCCCGCCGTTCATGATTTGCGCGTGCCCGGCCTGGGTAGGGTCGGCGGCAGATGGCGGCTCTTCGTCGCCGGTGCCATCGGCCCGCGCCACGCCGTCCATCCCTACCAACGTTCTAGAATCGTGGCGGCGCTGCCGCCCGCCGCTGCTGCCAGACGTGCGATCAGCAGCGGCGGAAGGCACACCGTTCTCTGGTGCGCCCGAAGACCTGAGCCGTTCGAAAAGGTGGCGAAACATACCGCGCTGCTTGGCGAAGGTGCTCTGGGCTTCAATAAAGAGGAACATCTCCTCGATGGCAGCGGCCGTGGTGGCACTTGCGTGGTTTTCTCCAACAAGCGGCTCGCCCAACGCGTCGCTGCTCCGTACTCGCTTTTCATTGCGCCCGGAGTCGGGTACATGTACGCGGCCTGGTGTCGTTGTAGTTCTGCCTGCGGGAGACGACGAGATCGACACAAAGGAAAAGATAGTAAACGGGGAGATTCTGGGCGAAAGCGCCGGAGTCCGTGGGAGGTTTTCGAGACCAATTAAAGGCAACTCTTCCACTGATAGCAAACAGGTGAGCCCTTGCAAGATGTGGACGACGTTATTCAGCGGAAGCTTGTGGAACCACGCGCCAGTGTCGCGCAGGTACCGCATCAGCGTGGCCATGGCCACGGCCGAGGCGACCCACAAGCTGAACGCCGCCTTGTTGCTGACCGAAATGTTGCAGCTTGCCTCTCTGGATATCGAGGTGCCAGTGCTCGGGACTGATAATGCGTTGCACAGCTCTCGCATGTAGACCACTGAACGCCGCCGCGCCAGCTTGCAGACAAATCCATAAAACTTGAAGAAAATACCAATTTTCCACTGCCACGTCTCCAGGTCCTCCTCCATGGTCTCACATAACGGCGAATCATCCGTAATCCAGAAGGACTGAGGAAGCTGCCGCAACCACTCCTTCAATTCTTCCTCCAGACTCGATTCCAGACCATCGATTTGGCTTTCTATGTCGACGGTCAAGTCACACCCGCTGATGCCACTTCCCAGTCCTGTGGGTAATCTCAATTTTGCCGATATTTCTGTCAGTCGTGTGATCCAAGTTACCGCACTCTCTCCGTGGTCGTTGAACTTGTGATAGTCGTGCAAGAGGGTAGCCGGAGGCTTCCTGCTCGCCCATATTTCATTTCTGCAAATATTCTTTACTGAACCCTTGGTACAGTCTGATCGAAGAGCTAGAGTAAAAAAATCACATTTTGCTTCCGATCAGATTGAAAGGTTGTACTGATAGATATGCGCAGAAGTGAAAGCTTACTTGGATTCCAAGCCCAGCAAGCCCACCAGCAGCGTCGCCGTGCCTCCTCGTCCACCCAAGAAGTCCAGACAAGAGTGGGCAAATTCGGTTCGATATACATTTTCAGCTCCACCGCCTGAAATTCGGCAAAACTTAGTGCGCAGGTTCTTTCGACGGCAAACTCACTTGCTCATTACCATTTTGAACGCGCTTTGAAAGCAAGCTCCGGCCGTCCGCTTGTCCCCGACGACTAAGATCGAAATGGTGGTCAATCACGGTGACGGCGGATTATATTTTGCGCTGGTTCTGCCTATACCTGTGGCGGCCACAGCCAGTGTCAAGCTTGCTTGCACCAGATCAGTGCAAGGATGATCGCATGGCAGCGAGACCGTCTCGACAGCGCGGTGATAGTACCAATAAAGGTCCTGATCTCCGAAAAACCGCACAACCAGCACGCAAGCTCCAGCAGCACATACCGCCAGTCTATGTATGAGATGGGTGAGAGAGATGCTCGCAAACCGTGTCACTGTGTGAAGGAACCGTGGGGCGAGGGAGAGTGCGGAAATCGAAAGAGTGAAGGATTGACATATTGCAGCCGACCTTAAAAACGGGTGAAGCGACTCAAACTTTCTTGTGACGGTTTGAGGATGCAGGAAAAACACCCCAGACGGTAGCGTTGACAACAGAGTATCAACAAGCAATCGATGCTCGAGAGGGCGAGCTCCGGGTCGCCGATACGGGTCACTTAGGGCACGTGTAACGCTCAATCCCGTCACAAGGTGATTGGAATGCGGTGCATCTGGACTGTGCTCCCGGTCACGACCCGGTGCCTGATCCTGACCGAAAGACGGCACAGCTACGGCGATCCTCAAGGCCGCACCGCCAGATAGAGGATCGCAATCGTCGGCATTCCTTTGACGGGCTCGATCGGGGCCGGATTTATGGCGCAACTCTTGCTCTATCGGTGGTGCTCCAGGGACTGCGGCAGCGGCAGAAACAGCAGCAGCAAAAGCAGCATTAACAGCAGCAGCAACAGCAGCCGAAGTGCCCGGCTCCTGGGTGGCGGGCGCTGCAATCCGAGTTCCGAGATAGTGGCAGGCGAGTTTCCGTCGCGCGCAGAAGCTGCAGACCGGGCGGACCAAGTCGCACCGCAGCTTGCGGGCCCGGCAGGTCTCACAGGACCTAGATGGGTGAGGTGGAAGGCGAATACGGGTGAGCGAAAGAAAAGGGTGGGAAGAGTTGGGACCATGTGATAGAAGAGCCAAAAGGCAGCCGTGATCAGACAGACCATCGCCTATGGAGCCTCGGCTGGCGGGCTGCCGGAGTGCTGCTGCCGCCCGTGCCAGCAGCAGCCGCGCCGTTGTATACTCGAACACTCATGCGGCGCGGTTTAAAGCGTTTCGTGGGGCGAAAGGCTCAGCATTCTGCCTTGTCACAGAAGTCGACAGACAATTACAGCCACAACTTTCCCCCAAATTCTTCCTTGCAAAACACCTTGTATGCCTTTTTGAATAAAATTCGAAGTGTACATCAACAGCTCATTCGCCAATTACGGCGCGAGAGGTAGTTTTATTAGGCCCGTCTTGACATATTCATTGCGTGCTGAGAGTCAGAAGCGTGACCCCTTACTGTCTCCTTTTTGCCCACGCGCCCGCCCGGCTCCAGTCCCAAGGAACCGTTCAACACTCCGCCTACTTTGCGTGTCCCCTTCGTGACCCGGCCTTGGAGTACTTGTACTCTTTCACAAAAAGCGCACCGACGACGATGAGGCCGCTGAAGGCGATGAGGATCAGGAACGAGGTCGAGAACGCCTCGGAAAATACGGAGACGAGGTCGTCCAGGGCGGCGGCGGCGTCGGGGACTTGGGCCTGCACCACTGGGTCGGCCAGGATTTTGCGGAGCGTGAGGATGTCGGCAGGGTCGAGTGACAGCCCGGCGAAGTCGGGGAGGGAGGTCAGGTTCGCGACGACGGCCACAAGCGTGGGCTTGGCGGCAGCCTTGGAGTCGATCAGGTTGTTGAGCGCCGCGCCGACAACGGACTCGCCAACAGCTCTGTTATGGTGTAGATTCCGAGAATGTTGTAAGCTCCGAGGCTATATGAGGGAGGCAGGGTGTGTCGGGGGCGTGGAGGTTTGAAGAACCGGCGTGATAATTAATACAAACCCTCCAAGGATCATGAAAAACTGCGCAGCTGCAGTGGCGACCGCGATCTGGCCTTCCTCGACTGAAGCCTGGATCCCTATGACTCTGATCTGAAGTGCGAGGCCAAGTCCGAAACCGAGGACGAAGAGGAACACTATCTGCTCACCCAACGGGGTGTCTTTACCCATCAGCGAGATGAGGCCGAGCCCGACGCTGGTAACGAAGCCGCAAGCGTACACGAAAACAAGGTAGCGGCCAAGCCGGGAGTTTAGGATGCCCGTGACGATGGCCGTCAGGCCGTACCCAATAACTGTTGCAGATTTCAAGTTTAGATCAGTTGAAATAGATAAGACGACGGCGGCCTGCCATACTCAAAGGGATGAGCCGGATGCCAGCAAGCGTCGCTGTCATCCCGTTCTCGACCTGGAAGTGCAGGCCCGAGTAGTACACCGAAGATTGGAGGCAGGCACCGAGGCAGAAAGAGACGAGTAGGAAGGCCGGCACGCTCCTGTTGGTGAAAAGGTTGCGCGGGACCAATGGCTCTCTGGCAAAACGCAGCTCGACAACCACGAACGCGCCGCACAGCACGACCGAGCCAGCGAAAAGGGTGAGCGTCTGCGGCGAAGTCCACGGCCAGCCTGCAGAACCACCCATCTGCAGCGGAGTCAGGAAGGCTACGACGGCAGCAGCGAGACACAGGGTGCCCGGGCCGTCGACGCGGGCCAGTTTCTGGGCAAAGGTCGCACTTTTGTCCGCGGGGCCAAGCCGAAGGAAGGCGAGGATGGTGGCGAGGGTGACGGCGCCGATGGGCAGGTTGAGGAAGAAGCACCAACGCCAGAGGCCGTGATCGGCGAGGGCACCGCCGATGATGGGTCCGACGATTGACGCGATGCCGAAGATGGCGCCGATAGGGCCCATGTATCTGCCTGCATAGATGAATGGGATTTTGGGGAGAGGAGAGGGAGAGGTTCGAAATTGAGTTTGATCTGAAAGAAATCGCTGTCTCTCGTCACCTCGGTCACGCAGGCTGACTATGTCTGATATCACGATATTAATTGACGCCATTATTCCTCCCCCTCCTGCGCATAGAAAATGGAAAAGTATTACTTTATATAACCGAATCAATTGCGGAGGCTCAACCCATAAGTCACTTGACACACCTAGCCCCGCCAAAGCACGACCGACAATGAGCATCTCCATGGACTGGGCCGCCCCGCAGACCGCTGAGCCGGCTTCAAACACGATAACAATCATGACCAGCATCCATTTGCGGCCAAAGATGTCGTTCGCCTTTCCGTAGCTGTGAAAACATAAGTGAGTCTTAACAAGCCCCCGCGCTTCCCTCCCGAATTATCGAAATTGGACACTGAAACTTACAACATCGAGACGGATGCGGCCGCCATGAGATAAGCGCTCCCGACCCAAGGGATAAGGGATTGCTTGCCAAACTGTTGAACGACTGTGTCGAGGGCAGTGGACACTATTGTCTGATCCAACGACGAACTGTGCAAAAACAAGACGGGAGGCGTAAATGATTAAGAAACTAAACCAAAAAAAAAGTCACGCACAGTAACAAGACCAACACGAGGCCTTGATGCAGTTGATTGAAGAAAAAACTTTTAGCATTCTCGGGGGAGGTAGAATGATTCATACCGATGTAAACCATGACAAATTCAAACTTTGACAGCGGCACGCGCACAACGTCCTCCTTGGCCTCGCTGCCAGCATCCAGTTCGTCGCCGAGTTTCCCCGCCTCGACATCAGTCGCGTCATCATGAGCCACTAGCAGCTCGGCGTGGTTGAGTGACTGATGCTGCTGCTGTGGCGCACTAGTGATGTCTTGCGGGTCATGGTCCGTCTGGTCCGATGCGGAGGGAGGATGGCGCCCCAACTCCGAACTGCCCTTGTCGGAACTGGTGGTTGGATTGGAAAGAGAAGGCTGCAAGCTCATTGCAAGAGGACAGTCGATGATTGTCGGCAGTAGGAAAAAGTTGTGGTGGCAGTGGTGGTAGTGGTGGTGGTTGTAGGCTTATAACAAGCAGGGGAGAGGGGACGGGGTGAGCCCCGAGCCCGAGCCCGAGCCCGAAGGTCGGAAGTTCCGAAGGTCCACGACGGTGGTGTCACGTGACACACGGTGGCACAGCACTGACTCTGAGACGGCTTGTGCATCCAACCCGTCAAGCACCCCCCAGTCACCAATTCTGCTCCACCATCCATCCATCAGCGCCTGTATCCATTCATCATCATCATCATCATCATCATCACCTGCCTGTCTCACATGGCCTCACATGAGCCACCCACCACACCACACGCAGACTCAGCCATCAAAAGAAAAGCCCACCAGCACATGAGCGCACCGCACGCTTGTGTTACCCGCCGCGCAGTCCGAGACACAACCTGCACATCCCCTGTCTGAGGCCGCCGCCTGGACCGAGTAGCATTTCATTCGCCGCTGGCTGAACGCCAAGAAGCGCGGACTCACCCGCTCAGCATATAACAGGCGCCCCCAGACGCCAGCGCGCTCCCACAAAGTCAAGAACATGACCACGCGCATCCTTGGTTCCGCTGCTGCCGCTGCCGGCGCCGCCTTCACGGTTGCGGCAGTCCTTGCCGCCGGGCCCCGTGGCGCACTTGCCGCGTGCGGGTCAGGCCTGTCTGCCTGCGGAGGTGAGGAAGACGCTTCTCCGCTTCACTTGACCTTCCAGCCTTACTTTCTGTGCGTCGTTGTCTTACGCGGAATTTGACGAATAACTTACGCGGGCACTGTGGATAATATATAGCCGTGAGTGTGATCGTGCGGTTTAAATTTTCCCGCTAAGATCGTTCCCGACATACAGGCGTGCTACAATCCGTCGACCTACACGTGCATTGACAGCGTGTTGTGCCCGGCCGGAGACAGCTTATGCGGGACTGCGTGTTACAGGTTGGGTGCACAGGCCAGCCGACCATCTTTCTGATTCGTCATATCTACCCCTCTTTCAGCCCTTCAAGCTACCACTGCTCGGGAACTACCCTCCTGTCGGGAGCGGCGACCACGACGTCGAGCAGCTCGTCGTCGTCGTCGTCGTCATCTGGAACGACGTACACTCTCAAGGACACGTACCAGGGTTCGACGTTCTTTAACGGCTGGACGTTCTTCACAGACGCAGACCCGACTTCCGGTGTGTGGCTTATTTTGGCATTCAGTGGACCCTACATGCAATGACTGACTTCCGGTGGGGGGGGGGGTTGCGTTAAGGTTTCGTCCAGTACGTCAGCAAGGCCACCGCGTCTGCGTCCGGGTTGATCTCGGCGGGATCGCCCACCATCATCAGGACAGACACTTCAAACAAGTACTCAACTTCGAGCAGCGGCCGTCCAAGCGTCAGGATCACCTCCAATAATGCGTACAATGCAGGCACCGTCGTCGCCGTCTCGCTGAACCACATGCCGTACGGATGCGGTACCTGGCCTGCCTTCTGTAAGTCGCCTCCCGATACAAAAAAAAATATAATCTAAAGCCATACCTTACTGCCGCAAGGGATGTTCGGCCCTGACTGGCCCAACAACGGCGAGGTGGACATCATCGAGGGCGTCAACACCAACACCTTGAACCAGATGACGCTGCACACGGGCACCGGCTGCACGATGGTTGCGTCGCAGCAGGTGCAGGTCGGCACGACTCTGTCGACCGACTGCTATGCCTACGACAACGGCAACGAGGGCTGCAGCGTGCAGGCGGCCAACACGGCGTCTTACGGTACCGGGTTCAACTCGGCTGGCGGCGGTGTGTTCGTGATGGAGTGGACCACGTCCTCCATCAAGATCTGGCGGTTCACGCACTCCGGCGTGCCGGCGGGCTTCGACAGCGGGTCGACGGTGACCCCGTCATCGTCGTGGGGCACTCCTGCCGCCGACTTCCCCCTGGGGTCGTCGTGCTCGGCCAGCCACTTCAACGACATGAACATCATATTCGATCTCACGTTCTGCGGGAGCTGGGCCGGGTCGGTGTTTTCATGCTCGGGGAGCGGCAACGATGCGTGCAAGTCTTACGTCGGTAGCACCCCGTCGGCCTTCACCGAGGCTTACTGGAGCATCAACTACGTCAAAGTTTTTAAATCGTGATGATTTCTCTCTCTTACTTTCCAAATTCGTCTCGCCCGTGCTACTGGCACAGTGACGACTCCATTCTTTGTATACTTCTCTATAGATCGCCTTTTTTTTCGCTTTCTATTGCCTTCATGATTTACTTGCTATGATTTCTGAGTGCCCTCTCGATGCCTGCCAGGGCGATTCTCAAAGAGAAAGAGACAAAGTGAAACTCGCTTCAATTCTTAGAAGTGAACGTGTTTGTTTCAAGTGATTTTAAACCATTCAAGGGAGGTAGCAGAGAAGACACTCTTCAATCAGACGCATCAATAGCCGCGACCCATAAGCTAGGTCTGCGTTCGTGGTCCGGCAACGACAAACGGCGACCACACCGCCAAAGCTAACGCACAGGATGTAGACCGGGCGAGATCACTTTCGCTGCGGCTTGGACTTTGGCGACAGTGGCGGCGTGGCCGGGAACGTGGCGGCTCTGCCGAAGCTGAAGCTGCGCATCTGCTCCCTCCGGCGCTGTGCATCATCAGCCGATTCTCTGGCCCTGGCGACGGGGTCCACACGTGAGTCGGGCTGGAAGCCGACGTTGGCGAGGCCGACGAAGACGGCGCGGCGGGCCTGGGCACGGATGTGGGCGTCCGGGTCGGAGGCGTGGTCGTTGTGCAAGCCGGCGGCGGAGGCGTCTCGCTTGGGGGCGGACGGGGGCTG
>JADGKE010006579.1:0-10888 GCA_026954515.1 Cladochytrium tenue
CCTCCCCCCCCACCGCCCAGCCGACCTTGGGGATCTTTCTCATGGCTGAGGCCCATCGAGAGCTGTTCACGCGCCTCTTTGAACCTGCACACAATCATTATCACCACACCCACCCAAAGGTGGCAAACAAACCAAACCAACAAACTACAGGTGAATAAAGTATTTTGATTGATAGGACTTTTTTTTCACCCTTGAGTGACCGCAAATTATTACGTACCTTGAGTTTAGCGATAAACTGCATTTGCGCATCGATATGAGAGGAGGTTTTTTTTTTTTTTTGACTTTAAGACAATGACTTCCTTTCGCTACACAGCGCTGAACTGACAAGCAGGTTGAAGAAAATCGGGCCAGACTCTGGTCGCTCTGATCGGGATTACTGCCGGGCGGGGTTAGGTTAAGTCGAAGGAGTTGAAGGCGGTGTAGGCGAGGCCGTTAAAGCCCACAGCAGCTAGTAACACGAAACTTTGTGTGACGCCAAATATAGAATGCAGGGGGTTTGTCCTTATGCAGAAAGCAAGTTGTGGCCTCACTTTTGGCATGAATGACCATTATGCCTCGATGGCGTTAATGCCTTTTCCCCCCGCTACCCTGAAACCTAGACCCATTGAGTTTCGTCGTGTGGTATTTGCCCTCGGGTGTTCCACCTGATTCGCTTCTATTTGGACCCCGTTCACGCAGTAGGCTTAACAAATACCTTGTTGTCAGCTAGAAGAAGCACTTTTGTAAGCAATAGGGCGTTGGTGAAATGAAGACGTGATATAATACTCAGGAGGAAAGTGTTAGTAGCCCACCAGCTTCAGGAAAGGCTTCTGCTATAAGTCTGCTATGAGAGGCTTCATCGCGGGCCCGTAAGCTTTAGATGTGTGTTTAGTGTCACTCGCATCAAGCCATTCTGTCCAGCCTAGCTCAATTTCAACGTGCGTGCGAAAATGCCGATGAAGTACGCAAAACATATCGGAATCACTGCGGTGTGCTCTTTCACATCCATAAATCCAGCTGATACGCACATTGGTTGGTGCAAGCTTCTAAGGGAGAAGAGTTGAGGGTGGTAACATAACTTTTGTAATAGCAGCTCGTACCAAACAACAAGCTCTGTTTCGCGAGACCTCTACAATGCAAGTCCGAATTTTGACGTGTTAAAACCTCGAGGTCTTCAGATCAAAGTATGGTCCTTCTTCAAGTGGGAGAGATTTGCAAGGGTTTCCCTCACCATAACAAAAATAGGCCATTGATACATACGCGTAAACAAAATGCGCATTTGTGTGTAGCGAACTTCAACAGGTTGATGAATGAAACCACTGGGCTTTGTTGCGCTTGGAAGCTGGTTATTAACTTGCGGCCAATCAGATTTGCGAACGGCAGCTGCGGCACTCTCAATCAACTGGCTCGTCTGATGTGCGAAGCCTTGTCTTGTATGGCAACTCCTGGCTGTTGAATAAAACATCAAAGGTCGAGGTCTCTTAAATACGAAATGGTCAACAAGCAAAATTTGCTTTCGGATTGCCGGTTGGAGAGCGACGGCGCTGTATCTGCGATGAACTACTTTAGACACCAAACCCTACCACGAAACAACTAAAAACTACCTTCTCGTGCGGAATATATTTTGTAGTGACGCTACACACCATCAGCCCATCAACAAAAACCCGGAAGCAATTCCAAGACGCAAACAAAGCGTTTGCAACCGCGGCATTCGCTACAACGCCCTGTTTTACTCGGACGCGGCGAGCGCCCTCCTCTTGTCGCGCTCCTCGCTGATCGTGAGCTTGACACCCTTGCCCTTGGGAAGCGAGATCCACGGCTTGTCGCCGTGCCCAATCACAAACACGTTGGTCAGCCGCGTGGCAAACGCGTGGCCGAGCGCGTCCTTGATGTGCACAATGTCGAAGCCGCCGTGGTGGCGCTCGCGGTGCGTGATGACACCGACACGGCCCATGTTGCGGCCGCCTGTGATGTACGCCAGGTTGCCCGTCTCGAACTTGATGAACTCGGTCACCTTGCCGGTCTCGATGTCGATCTTGACAGTGTCGTTGACCTTGATGAGCGGGTCCGGGTAGCGGATCGTGCGGCCGTCGTGCGTCACCGCGAACGGGATGCCCTTCTGCCCGACCTTGACGTGCTTGACCTTGCCAAGCTTGTACTGTCGAGCGGAAAAGAAGTGGTCGGGTTGGGTCGAGTTGGGTCGAGTTGGGTCGAGTTGGGTCGGGTAGAGTAGGGTAGGATAGGGTAGGATAGGATAGGATAGGATAGGGTAGGGTAGGGTAGGGTCAGGCAAGGTCGGGTAAGTCACATCACCAAGGAAAACGTTTTTAACAGGAGTCGCTGAACAACAGGACAGCAGAACAGTACCTTGGCCTCCTCGTTCGAGATGCGGTGGATGGTAAAGCGGCCCTTGGTGTCGTAGACGAGACGGAAGTTCTCGCCCGTCCTCTCGATCGAGATGACGTCTGCAACCAGAACCGCGACTGTGTCAGCACGTCATTCCGCCATGGTCAACCCCTCCCACTCTATACACATATCCACACATATATATACACACACACAAGCAAGCCAGCTTACCCATGAAGCCAGCAGGGAAGGTGATGTCGGTGCGGACCTTGCCGTCGACCTTGATCAGACGCTGCATGACGATCTGCTTGGTCTCCTTGCCCGTCAGAGCGTAGCGCAGACGGTTGCGCAGGAAGATGACGAGCGGCAGCGACTCGCGCATCTTGTGCGGGCCGGACGACGGACGAGGCGCCCACGTTCCCGTGAGCTTGTCCAGCATCCAGTGCTTTGGCGCATTCAACTGAGCAGCGGTGGCGATCGCATTGCATTGTTGTTGTTGGGGAGCAGGAAGATGAGTCCACACTATGGTCGGTCCAGATCGCTCGACAATGAAAAGAAATAGCAAGAATAGAAGGCTGCAGAACTTACGCGCTTAAGGTGCTTCTTCGGACCTCGACCCTGGGATTGCAGCAGTCATTGAATTGAATTAAGAGTTAATGTTGAATCTTAAGATGTCCGTATATTGATATTGTGGGGTGGGGTGGGATGGGATGGGATGGGAAGAGATGGTCGATGGTGAAGCTCCGAACCATTGTTGTTGATAGCCTAGTCAAGGATTAATTATCGCGTCCACGTGACATTACTCCCATGCCACCGCCACCATCACGGCATTCTCGAGATGTCGGCTCAGGCCGAGGAGGCGGCCGCCGAGATAGCGACGACTCTCCACGCCGCGGTTCCGGACGCGATCGGGGCGACCGACGCGAACGGCGGGACGATGAGGCCGCACGCGGAATCTCGGGCAGCCACATCTCCTCTCGCAGTGTCGACAAGACTGGTCCAGTCGAGCCGGCTGCGGAAGAGGATGGCGCACTTCCCATCGGCACTGAGGAGGTCTCACTGTCAGTGGAGGAGACCAATAAGCTTCGGATCGCCCTCGGGCTTCGGCCACTTGACGAAGGTGGCACCTCAGCGAAGGACCAGGCAGCTATGGCCAATTTTGCACAGGAACGAATGCGCCAAAAGAAACGTGATCAAAGGTGTGCCCGTGCTTCACCTTTGCTGTCTTGTGGCGTCCGTCCCGAGCTGACTCTCGATCTTCATTCCATTACAGGCAAGAAATAATTGAGCGAATTGCAAAGTAGGTTTGATATCTTTTGTGATCCTGAGGTCAATTTTACATCTATCTTGCTTCTGTTAAGGGAGCAAAATAAGCTCAAAGTCCAGCAGAGATTGAGCGGTAAGAGTCTCGCCGACGCCAGCGATGGTGAAGATGACTCATACTCGTGGGCTATACGACACAAGGATGTTGCGCGTGAAAGGAAGCTTGCAGAACTGAAGGCTCGCGAGGCCGAGGAACAGGATAAAATGGTTTTGGCGTCATATGATTCCGGTAAGCAAGCACAATGACGAGAGTTTCTGAATAATTTTTAGAGGATTTGAAGGGGCTGCGCATTGGACATGCTGTAGACGACATAAACGACGATATCCTTGTTCTGTCAGACAAGCGCGTTTTGGATGAAGGTAGTCTCTCAGCAAACGCAGTCGCTTAGTCTGACACTTTCTAGATGCGGAGGACGATGAACTTGTAAGCGTGAACATCGCGGAAAAAGAGCGACTTCGTAAAAACCTTGAGAACAAGAGTAAGAAATCCGCCTATAATGGTTATGACGACGACGAGTTCAAGAATCCCGGACAGAAAAAGTCTATATTGTCACAATACGACGAAGAAATAGACGGTCCTGTGCGCGTCGGCTTTGTAATTGGACAAGAGCCATCTAAACCCGCTGAAGACGAAAATGCGACCGATCACGGAAAGCCGTCTCTCTCTCTGGAATACGACAAAATGCAGGAAATTAGAGATTACTACACAACAGATGAACTGGTCAGCTTCGCTAAGCCGAAAAAGCGGAAGAAGAAGGCGAAAACGCGCGTCCGTATGGCGGACGAAGATGAACTTGACCCTCCTCAAACTAATTCTATGGATGTGGAGGAAACTGAGCCTGTTCGACCGCTTCCTGCCTTCTCCACAAGCAATAAGTCGACCAACATTGCGGACGTGAATTTTGTAGACGACGACGACCTTCAAGCAGCCCTTGCTAAGGCTCGAAGGCTGGCAGCTCGTCCTATCATACGATCAACGCCCGAGGACATTGCCAGATGTAGGGAGGCTGTGCGACCATTTTTCATGTTAACTTTTTCGTAGTGGCTCAGGCTTCTAACGCCGATGAAGTTGTTATCCCGGATGGATCTGGGCTTGTGCTGTCTTCTACATCCGAGTTTGTGAGAAATCTCTCGAATGTCCCCACATTCCAAGTACCAAAACCGGAACCCGTCGTACGACGAAAGTTTGAAACAAGCGACAAAGAAGACGATGATCATGATGTCAAAATGGACGTTGATGGCACACTTGATGATGAAACCGTCAAAAGTGAAGATGTCAAGACGGAGGTGAAACACGAGGAGGAAGGCGAGGACGCTCTGGTAGGGTTTTGCACTGCGGGCAGATAGTTAATTTGTTGTAGGCCCCAGGTGGGATTGAAGAAGAGCCACTCATTGCGAACGGATTGGCAGCGACCCTATCGCTGCTTAAACAAAAGGGATTCATTGAGAAGATCGACGAAGACCAACTCGAGAAGGAAAGGAGGCAAAAGGAGCGTGCAAAGTGGGCAGCCGAGCAACGGCTCAAGGATCAGCTGCGAACACTGGAACGAGAAAAGGAAAAAGCCCGGCAGCGAGCGCAGAACAAGGCAAAGGGCGGCAAGGGAGGCGGTTATGTCGATGAATGGCAGCAGGAGGAGGAAAACCGGCAGGCGGAACGGCAGCGCCAGCGGGAGTTGGAGGAACGATTTAAAAATTACACGCCTGACATCGACATCAAGTACACGGATGAGTTCGGCCAGGAGATGACTCCTAAAGAGGTCCGCTTGCTGATCCTTCTTGGTTGACTGAGGTGTCTATCTCTGACCATCCCCTCCTCTTCCTCATCTCACTTCCCGATATCTCCTTGCATTCTCTTGCATTCTCAGGCGTTCCGATTCCTCTCGCACAAGTTCCACGGCAAGAGTTCGGGCAAGATGAAGACGGAGAAGCGGTTGCTGCGCAAGGAGGACGAGATCAAGCTGCAGAAGATGGTGAGCACTGACACGCCGCTGAACACCGCATCGGCGCTGGCCGAGCGCACACGCCAGCTGGGCTCGGCACACGTCGTCCTGGCCGTCGGCAACCGCGGCGTGCTGCCCGCCGACGTGTCCCTGTCGAGCGTCGGGAGGGGAGGCGGCGGCTCAGCCATGCCGCTCAAGAAGGGCAAGGCGGCCGCGGGTAAGGGCGGCAAGGGCGCCCCCCGCGCTGCAGCTGCATCTGGCGACGGCTCGGGCGATGCCGGCTCGGGCTCCCCGGTCGGGTTCGTGGAGGCGGTTCCGGCGCAGGCGGCCCCAGTGGCGCCGGTGGGCGAGCGCCGGGAAAAGGTCGCGTTCGGGCTCGCGCTGGGCGCCCCGAAGCGCAAAGCCGAGGCACCGGCCTTCGAGGAGTCGGTCCCGAAGAAGTTCAAGGATGTGGAGTAATCGGGTGGGCGTGCGCGCTCATTCCTCCTCCCTCTGTCTCCCCCAATTTTCAGCAGAGGAAAAAAAAATTAACAAAAGACGCGAACAGCGCCAATACAATTATTCGCAAGGCAAATATCAATTAATCCCTTTGTTGTATTTTTGTTGGCTCGGGATGGGAGGAAGGTCAGGGGAAATTCATTTCTGTGGGTTTGTTTACATAGGTCGATCTAGATAGAGCGAATTGTGGAGGAAGGCTGGGAAAACCGAGAAAAGAACAGCGAAACGATGTGCAGTCCGGCTGGCTGAGGAGGGCAGGCAGCGCAGCGTCGGGCAAAAAAGGAAGGGCGAGGGGGTTCGTCAGCCTCGCAAAGTATGTAGCAGGGCCACAGGTCGGCCTGCCTCAGTCGGTCTGGCCGGCGGCCCTCCGTCGGCTCATGTCCGGGGTGGCGGAGCGCGCTCTCGCGACGTGGCCGTGCGGTCCGCCGCCGCCACTGCGGCCGTCGGCGGCGAGGATGCGCTTCTTCCCGACAATGCGGTCAATCACGCGGCGGCGGATCTTCTCCTCGGCTGAGTCGCCGTCAACAGAGACAGCGGCGGCGTGTGAGACTGGGCCGTCGCCGCCAACTGCCGCGAGCACGCCGTAGAGGCCCTCGCCGCTGCCCGTCAGCACGACGGCCTCCTCCTCCGCCGCGGCGGCCGAGGTTGCGGGTGGCGGCTGCGGCGACAAGATGGCGGCGGCGGGCGCGAACGCGGCTGCCGAGTTCAGGCCGCGCTGGGAGCTGCCGGCGCCGGCAGCCCTCGCGTGGGTCGCTGCAGGGGTTGGGGTTGGGGTCGAGAGGGTCCGAGGTACGGGCGGTGGGGTCGGTGATGTCGGGTGAAGCGGCGAGAGCGGTTCGTTGGGCGGACGGTCGGCGGAGCGCTTCCTGGAACCGGCCCAGCTGGGGCGCCGCGCAGCGGTGGTGGTGCGTGCCGGGTCGGGAGAGTCGTTGTATTTTCTGGAATTTTCCCTCGTCTGGGAGGTGCCGCTGCCGGCGGCGCTGTCTTCACCTCCGTCTGCGTGTGAGTTTTAGAGACGTAAGATGAAGGGTGCGCGGCATTCGTTCTGCTCGTGTTGGAGCAGGATCGGACTGGGAAGAGAGGAGGGGGGTCAAGGTCTTAACCTGTCACGCTCGGAAAACTTTTGGTTCGCCGGCCAAAACCGACAACCTTCTGGAGCCCGTGGCCAAAGCGACGGAAGCCGTCAAGGAGTTTGTCTATACCGTGCACTGCCTTGGATACTTCTTCGTCGGTAACAGAAAACGGGATTCCGAACTGCAAGTCTGGATCAGTTTCGGCAAACCACATCGATCTCTCTGCAGGCGTGAAGTCAGACGTCGTCCATATGTGTTGCTAGGATACAAGTTTAGCGGACTCGGCCACATGCCACCATTGAGTGACCGCTCGTCACCAAAGTAGTTTTACCTTCGCTTCAAGCAGCGTCATTCGATTGTCCGGGTCCTTTTCAAGAAGTCTGGACAGAAGGTCACGGAGTGAAATGTCTATTGGAGGGCTCTCTGGGAAATCGAGCCTTTGGCATTGGTCAGAACATTATGATGAAACCAGGGCAACACAAACTTTTGCTTGCAGATGACATGAAAGAGTTCAAATTCGTTGTCCGCGATGAAAGGCACGCGTCCGAATACTAGACAGTAAAGAGTAACTCCCAGGGCCCACATATCAATGGCTGCGCCAACTTCCATGGCTTTGTCCCTCGTGGTAGAAAGAAGGGGGTTCGAATCGTTCGCCATGGACACTGACAGAGTCGGTCGTACACTAGGCGCAGGTAAATTTGTGGAGGAGTAAGTGACACCTGGACTAGATACGGCGCGGCCTTTCGCTAAAGAAGGTGGTGCGAGAGGGACTGCTTGGTCGACGGGTTTGGGCTGTCCCTTGTCCGAACTGTCAGTTTTCGACGACGGTTTCCGCAGGCTCAGCGCTGGGCTCTTTCTTCCTGATTGGGAAAGAAGGGCTGGACTTTTGCGCCCAGATACAGCTAGTGGTGGAGGCGCTGCCACTGAGGGTTCTGCAGGAACGGGCGCGCTGCCCTTGACAATGCCTGGATTGCTCGGCATCGGGTTGTTTGCGTAGTCTGCGACAAAAATGCCTCCTGTGATCTCACTGGCAGGGGCGGACTTTCGACGGATGGGTGGCTCAATAAGCCGCCTGGCGATAGGAGATGATGGTGAGCGAGCCATCTTTACTCCCGCAGCAAAAGTTCGTGGATTCCCCTCGTCATTTTGGTCGGCATTCTGGGCGTTTTCGGTTCCATCATCCACAATTGCGCATAGCTCTGGAGCAAAAAAGGCGGGAGAACCAGCCGTTTTGGCCAACTCGAGGGCATACGATGTGCTGCTGGGGTCATTTTCGTCGTCATCTGTGCCAACGAAAACAGACACTCCAAAGTCGGAGATTTTAACCACCTTGTCTGTCGAAAGAAGCAGGTTTGCTGGCTTTATATCACGATGAACAATTCCATGATGATGGACTTCAACAGAGTAAGTGCGAGAACAACTACACACTCAAGGCTTACGATACTGCAGGCCGCATATGACATCTCGGAATATATGCCGTGCCTCGTCAGCTGAGAGAGTGGGGTTCGGAGGTTCTGATTGATCTCTCCAAACAATCTCTCCTCCAGCCATGTATTCCAATACTGGATGTGAATTTAAGCGCGAGCCCAGTAATTAAATTCCCTTACCAAGATAAATCTTCTCTACATGTGGGTCGTCAATGACTTCCCTGAGGATCACAACATTAGGATGATCGACTTTCTTTAGGATGGCGATTTCACGTCGAATCTTTTCCAGGTGAGGGTTAGATGGCTCCTCGCTGTCGGCCGTCCGTAAAGACAGAGAGCGGCCTTGAAATCGCTTTTTAGCTCGCTTATCCACAATCTTGATGGCCTTAAAAATCCGTTAGAATAGAGCAAGAATAACAGGCCCAACTCACGAAGAGCTCGCCAGTTTCAGTGTCAACGCAAAGCTTGACTTTTCCATGAACGCCACGGCCAATCTCTTTGAGTATCATGTACTTGTTTATCATTTTGCTCCCAGTGGCTGGATCAACATTCTTCACCAAGCTGCGAGTCTCTTTCGCTTCGGATGCACCCGAAGGACGGCGAGAGTTCGACCGGGTCATTGCGGTTGAGCTGGGCGGCGTTGGTGACGAAGAATCGCCTGCTGGTCGTGGCCCTGGTGGAGACCTCGAGTCCTCGTGCATGGATGGGCCATTTATAGGCCTCATGTGCACAGACGGAAGTGATGAAGAAGCCAAATCGGAGCTCGGAATGGCCGCGGCGTTACCGGGTGAAGTTGACGGAAGACGGCGGAATGATGAAATAGACGAGGATAATGGGGGGCTGTACAAACTCTCGGAATCTCCGGGAGCATATGGTTTTGCCTGAGGAACAGCCAAGGGTTGGGCGAAATGGCTATAAGAAGCCGTTGATGTGGGAGGCTGAAGGTAGGCCTGGATGGCCTGCCTAGGATACGCCGGATCCGGATGCTGTCCACCAACAGAGCGGTGGCGAACGTGGGGGCTGGGAGCGCCGAGATAGAGGTCGCCTTCCGACTGCAGCTGCTGGCTGCGCGTGTACCGGTGCTGGTTGGAGTGGTTGGACTGCGGGGACACGACCACCGCGGCATGGAATCCGTCTTGGCGCTGGTGGTGCAGTGCGGGAGGTGAAGCCGTCGGGGTGGAGACCGAGACGTTGTTGGCGCTCCCGGCGGCGGATGGGGGGTCAGGCGATCTACGGCCGCCGAAAGCCGCGGCAAGGCTGAATCGAGGAGGCCGAGACGGATGCTGGTGGTGGTAAAGTTGGTGGTGGGGATGGATGGGTGAGGCGATGTTGGGGCTTGGTAAAGGTGAGGGCGGAAGCGCGGCGGGAACCACCGTGGCACTAGCAGCAGCAGTTGGAAACTGTGGCTGCTGCAGCGGCTGTGGATGCGGCTGCTGCGACGCGGGTGGAGCCTGCTGGTGGCGGGTGGGCATCATGGCTGGTGCGCACGCGCAAGTGCGCGCTGGCTGCACTCCGGAGGAGAGCCCAAGGGTCCCTTGACGCAATAGACGGAAATACTATTACAAAAAGAAACAGAACATGACTGGCTCCTTTGAGCGAGTAAGGATGACCCAACTACAGTTTGTCTGGCTGAGTACGAGGTGCACTTGCGAATATACATGGACCCGAACGGACTACTGCTCCACTTTTTATGTCCCTGGCATGCCTTCCTTATGGAGACTGACTATGTAATCCTTTTCAGTATTTATTTTGGCCGGTTGGGTTTGTAATGTTCCCGAACAGGTCTTAGCAGCTCGCGATGGTGGCTGGCTAGGTTGCTGCACAACAAAGAGTAACACATGCAAGAGGAAGCATGTAGACTCCACGCCAGAGCCGAACACCAGCCCAGAAGGCCACACCAGAAGGCCCGCCAAAAAGGAAAATTTTGGGTGTGCGTTTCACATATCTACCACACTAGATAACCCCGCAGTTCTGTATTAACCCCCGCACCATCCCACCTTTCGCCTGCGACTCGCAGCTGCAACCGTCTTCTACCTTGCGCGGAACCAACAGTGGCGGAGGCACCATCGGCACATTGGCAGCAGCAGTTCGCGATGGAGGTTGATGGATTCACGACGGCAAGCTCGGTGGCGCGGGCTGTGTCACGGCGCCCTGGTGGCCAAGGCGACGCCGACGGAGGCTCCGCACCGGCCAACAGCCACTACACAGGGTACCCGTACTCCCCACCTTCGGGCGACGACGCCGACCAGGCCACCGCAGCCGCGAGCCCGCGCTCCGCCGCCGCCGCCGCCGATCTGGTCTC
>JADGKE010006580.1:0-10870 GCA_026954515.1 Cladochytrium tenue
TCGGGTTCCTCGTCGCCGGTATACGCTTCGTCGGCGTCAGTGTCGTCCTCGCACTCGTCTTCGGTGGCATACTCTTCGACCTCGTCTGTCGGCGTCTCACCATCTTCAGCTTACACCAGCAGCACATCGTCGACGTCGCACTTGTCCTCGACCTCCACTTACACCCCCGTGTATGGTGGCACTAGCAGCACGTCATCGACGTCTCACTCAGCATCTACCTCGACTTACACACCCGTTTATGGCGGCGCCGCTTCGTCGTCGTCGCTCTCCTCGACTTCGTCGTCACCAGCGTACTCCGCGTCTTCGTCGTTGCCGTCGTCTTCTCACTCGACTACGGCGGGGTACTCTTCGACTTCGTCTGTACACGCCTCGTCGTCAACCTCGAGTTACATCAGCAGCTCTACGTCGACGTCTCGCTCAACCTCGACTTCCACTTACACGCCCGTGTACGGTGGCGCTAGCAGTTCGTCATCGGCGTCTCGGTCAGCATCTACCTCGACTTACACACCCGTGTATGGCGGCGCCGCTTCGTCGTCATCGCATTCGTCGATTTCCTCGTCGCCGGCCTATTCTTCGTCGACCTCAGTGTCGTCTTCGCACTCGACTACGACGGGTTACTCTTCAACTTCTTCTGTGCACGCCTCCTCTTCCTTGGTTTACACCAGCAGCACGTCGTCGACATCTCGCTCAGCCTCTACCTCGACTAACACACCCGTTTATGGCAGTACCGTTTCATCGTCGTCGCACTCCTCGACTTCTTCGTCGCCGGTATACGCTTCCTCGACGTCGACGTCGTCCTTACACTCGTCTTCGGCGGCGTACTCTTCGATTTCGTCTGTACACGCCTCGTCGTCCTCGGCTTACACCAGCAGTACGTCGTCGACGTCTCGCCCGACCTCGACCTCCAGCTCCACGCTCGTGTATGGTGGCACTGCTTCGTCCTCGTCGCACTCATCATCCTCGTCGCACTCGTCAACCTCGTCGCCGGTCTATACCTCATCGACGTCAGTGTCGTCCTCGCACTCGTCTTCGGCGGCCTACTCCTCGACTTACTCTGCCCACGCCTCGTCAACCTTAATTTACTCTAGCAGCACATCCTCGACGTCTCGCTCATCTTCGACCTCCACTTACACGCCCGTGTATGGAGGCGCTTCTTCGTCCTCCTCGGCGATTTATGCTTCATCGACGTCGGCGTCATCATCAAAACCATCTTCGGTGGCGTACTCTTCGACTTCGTCTGTCCACGCCTCCTCGTCTTTGGCTTACACCAGCAGCGCGTCGTCGACGTCGCACCCGACCTCGAGCTCCACCTCCACGCCTGTGTATGGCGGCGCCTCTTCGTCCTCGTCGCACTCCTCAACTTCTTCGTCGCTGGTCTATGCCTCGTCGTCGCCGGCGTCGTCGTCGCACTCCACTTCGGCGGGGTACTCTTCGACATCGTCTGTACACGCCTCCTCGTCAACCTCGGTTTACACGAGTAGCAGCATGTCCTCGATGTCCCGTTCAGCTTCGACTTCCACTTACACACCCGTGTATGGAGGCACTCGCAGCACATCGTCGACGTCTTGCTCTACCTCTACCTCCACTTACACACCCGTTTATGGCGGCGCATCTTCGTCATCATCGCACTCCTCTACTTCGTCGTCACTGGCATACTTAACGTCTTCGTCATTGTCGTCGTCCTTGCACTCGACTTCGGCGTCGTCCTCGTCGGTTTCGTCGGCCCACGCCTCTTCCACCTCGAACGTACCGACCTACGGTGCCTCATCTTCGTCGTCAGTCCGCGCTTCGTCTTCCTCAAACTCGCCAACGTACCGTACGTCGTCGTCGTCGTCGCCCGTGTACGGAACAACGTCGTCGTCCCACGCCACGTCGTCAACGCTGGTTTCCTCCTCTGCCTACTCGACATCGTCGGCGCATGTGTCATTCTCGTCAGCTTCGGCGTACGCCACTTCGTCGTCCCATGCCTCGTCGTCGATGTCGACCTCTTCAACCATTCCGGTGTATGGTTCCTCGATCTCGACCCACTCGAGCGCTGCGGCTTCCACATCGACGAGCTCTTTGGCTCCCGTTTATGGCGGCACCTCATCGTCTTCGTCGTCGCACTCTGTCTCTGCGTCATCATCCTTGTCGTCTTCACATGCTTCGTCGTCGTCGTCGACTTCGATGCCGGTGTCCTACGCGACCTCTTCGCCGACACTTGCGTCGTCGTCTTCCGTGGCGGTGTACAGCACAAGCTCCTCGACTCGTTCATCGTCGTCGGCCACGTCGTCCAGCGCCCCCATATATGGAGCTTCGTCTACGACGCACTCGAGTGTTGCAACTTCTTCAAGTGTGTCCTATGGCGGTGCTTCATCAGCGACTTCGCACGCCGTATCCTCTTCGCCGTCTTCGATTTCGTCGTATCATGCGTCGGCGTCGTCCTCAATTGCATACGCGTCCTCTTCGTCATCCCGAGCTTCATCGTCTGCGTCGCCAACATACAGCACGGCATCTTCAGCTCGTGCGTCATCTTCTACGATGCCTTCCAGCTCAGCAATTTACGGCACATCGTCTTCAACGCACTCGAGCGCAGCAACGTCTTCCGCAACAAGCTCGTACACTCCTGTTTATGGCGGCCGTTCGTCGTCAACCTCGGCTGCTTCATCAACGCTGTCGTCGTCGTCGCATGCTGCATCTTCTGTGCCAGGTACCTACACCTCGGTATCATCTGTGCCAGTGTATGGTGTAACTTCGTCGATGCACGCGGCTTCGTCCTCTGGCTCGCCAGCGTACAGCACGTCATCGTCTGTGCACTCAAGCTCGTACGTTGCAGCATCTTCGTCGTCCTCTTCGCGCCCTTCATCATCGTCTTCGGCCTCCACTTCATCATCGCACGCTGCGTCCACCTCAACAACGGCCTCCGTGTCCTCGTCGTCTGCCCGCGCCACGTCAACTTCGTACGGCGCAGCTTCATCGTCTCGCGCTGCGACCTCGACGTCGTCGGCTTACGTATCGACTTCCCATGCGACTACGTCCTCGTCTTCGTCCCACGCTACTTCGTCGTCCTCTGCCCCCGTGTACGGCACGACGTCCAGCACTCGCATGTCATCTTCGGCAACGTCTTCTAATGTGCCTACTTACGGTTCGTCAAGTTCGACTCACTCTTCCGCGGCAACCTCGACGACTGTTTACGGTGGTGCTTCATCATCTACGCACTCCATGTCGTCCTCTTCAGCGTCGTCGTCGCATATAGCGCAGACTTCCTCCGCCTCGATCGCTTACGGAACGACGTCATCATCGCACTCCTCGTCCACGTATGCAGCGATCTCGTCAACTCACGCCGCCTCCTCCACTGCGTCAAGCTCACCAGCCTATGTTTCGTCGTACGCGACATCGCACGTGTCCTCCACTTCGTCTAGCACTTCGTCTTCAGCACTTGTGTACGGCACCTCGACCACACCTCGGGCGTCATCATCGGCTTCGTCTTCTGGAGTGCCAGTGTACGGTGCATCGTCTTCGGCACACTCGAGTGCGGCCACATCCACGTCGTCGAGCTCGACACATTCGTCTTCCTCTAAGTCGACATCGCTCTCGGCATCGTCGTACTCCTCTTCGCACGCGGCGAGTTCTTCGGCACCAGTTTATGTTACCTCGTCATCGTCACCGGTGTCGTTTACAAAAACGTCCTCGCTGGTGTACAGTGCGTTGTCTTCAACGCGCTCTAACGCGGCCTCCTCCACGTCCTCGAGCACGTACGTTCCAGTTTATGGCAGGTCCTCGTCCTTGTCGTCGCACACAAGTTCATCGTCTGTGGTCTCAACAGCTTATGGAACTTCATCATTGGCGCACTCGTATACCGCGAGCTCTTCATCCCGTACAACTTCTTCGATGTCATCGACTTCATCTTCGTCGCCGACAAGCTCGCCATCGTCACATTCGTCAGTTTCTATGTCATCGTCGCACCCAGTGTCTTCCTCGACTGTCCACTCGTCCTCCTCTTCATCGCACGCAGCGTCGTCGTCTTCGGGAGCCGTGTACGGCACAACGTCCTCGCCACATGTGTCGTCGACCAGCATGCCAGTCTATGGCGCATCTTCTTCGCACACTAGCGCAACAGCCTCCGCATCTACAAGCACGCATGCTCCTGTGTACGGTGGTGAGTAATTCCACGCTTATTTACGCCAGAAATAGCCGCATAACTGTCTTTTTTTACAGTGTCGTCGTCATCTTCCACGGTTGCCTATGGAACAACTTCGTCTTCGCACTTATCGTCTGTCTCTGCTACGACCTCAGCGTCTCATGCCCCTACTTCAACGTTCTCTAGCTCTCCCGCGTACGGTGCATCGTCGTCATCGCAGAGGTCTTCGACCACGTCTTCCACCCCCGCCTATAGTGCTTCGTCCTCGTCGTCCACGCACTCAGTGTCGTCGACGTCGTCGGTTTACGCGTCATCATCGCACCCGGGAACTTCGTCGTCTTCTCGTGCCGCGTCGTCAACTTCGACCGCATACGGGACTTCTGCGACATCGCATGCGTCGTCGACTATAGTATACAGCACATTATCTTCAGCCCATGCGCAATCGTCAGTGTCAACCTCTAGTTCAGTGGTGTACGGAGCGTCTTCCTCGGTGCACTCGAGTGCCATATCGTCGCGGTCGACCAGCTCGTACGTGCCCGTGTATGGGGTTTCATCATCAACGTCCTCCCACGCGGTGTCCTCGTTCTCGACCCCAGCGGCCTCTTCGCACGCACAGTCCTCTGTGTCTACCACGAGCGTGTCCTCTTCACCGTCCACAAGCACGCATGTGTACAGCACTTCCACCTCGTCGCATTCTTCATCGACAGTGGCTTCAACTAAGAGCACCGTCTACGGTGGTACTTCGTCGTCGGCGTCGTCAGTTCACTCCTCTTACGGGGCATCATCGTCGTCTCCGGTCGGCAAATCATCGTCATCGTCGGTACACGTCTCATCGTCGCCATCGGCTTACACGTCGCACGTTGCATCATCGTCGACTACTTCGTCGTCGCACGCCTCTTCGACCGCATTGCAGTCGACCGCGCCCGCGAGTTCCTCGACTATGCACTTGTCTTCCTCCGCTGTTTCGTCGTATGGCACGTCATCATCGGTCCATTCTTCTAGCACGCATGTTCCGGTCTATAGTAGTGCGTCGTCCTCGTCATCGCGGGTTGGGTCATCCTCGTCTTCGAGTGCAGCATATTCGTCATCTTCGTCACACGCAGCGTCCTCTTCGTCCGTGTCGACTTCATCGTCTTATCGCCCATCGTCGACATCGACTATCTATGGATCTTCGGTGACTCCTCACTTCTCATCGTCTACGCATGTGATGGCATCCTCGACTATCACACCCCTTTCCTCAAAATTATCGAGCACGGTCGTATATGGTGCTTCGACGTCGTCGCACGCAACTTCGGGAGCAAGCTCAACGAAGTACACCTCTGGTTATGGAAGCTCCTCGTCCTCACTTGTGGCGTCGCAACCAACCTCGTCGTCATCGCAACCCTCGACTCACTCAAGCACGATATTAAGCTCTTCTGTCTACGGACAGCCTTCGTCGCACTCGAGCAGCTCTTCTCACGTCCCGTCGTCCTCCAGTATTCCGTCGAGCAGTCATGCAGCATCCTCGACGAGTTCGCCTGTGTACGGCACGTCTTCAAAGATGTTGTCCTCCAGCTCGCACGCTTCAGCATCAAGCTCGCCTGTCTATGGATCCTCTTCGCATGTGTCGTCGCACCCAACCTCGTCGTCATCGCACCTGGCGTCGGTGTCGACCTCTTCGTACAGTTCTGCGTCGTCCACTTTGCACGTGCCTTCATCGTCGCCAATTTACGGTGGCACGTCATCAGCTCACCTGTCTTCGTCATCTTCTGCGAGCTCCTCGATATACAGTGTGCTATCTTCGCACTCTGGTTCAACTACTACACGGGCTGCTTCTTCGTCGGCCCACAGTATTTCGTCCTCACAAGTCACTTCGTCAACAAACTCTGGAGCTTCCTCGGCTCACTCGACAAGCTCATCAACTTTAAGCGGGGCGATTTATGGAACGTCTTCCTCTCACAGTAGCTCAACATCACTGCACTCGCCGACATCTTCGAAAGCTTCATCACTGCTGACGTACTCAAGCTCGGTTGTGAGATCATCGTGAGTAACTGGTTATAAATATATTATGCATTCACAAATACTAATTCACACCTGGCAGGCTCAGCTCGGCGCACTCGACAACGTCATCCGCGGCAGCGTCGTCATCTCACTTCACCAGCTTTTACGGGAGTAGTTCTCACTCGTCATCATCTTCTACGTTTGTACCTGTCTACAGCAGATCGTCCTCGCTTTCTTCATCGATCGCACATTCGTCATCGGTCACTTCCACTCCGTCGATCCCATCGTCGTCTTACAGGTCGTCGTCAAGCAGATCCTCGAGCTCTACGTATGCCGCATCTTCAGGAACGGCTGGTACCAAGACAAGCAGTACTTCAGCCCATACTTCGTCGACGTCGACTTTCTCACCAGTATATGTCCGGTCTTCCTCTGCCTCGTCGTCCAGCAGCCCTTTGCATGTGTCTTCTACCTCCAGCGTCACTGCGACGTACAGTGTGCCAGGCAGCTCCTCGCGAGCGATTTCGTCGTCCTCCAGCTCGCTGCATGCAGTTTCGTCTTCCAGCACCCATGCCTACAGCTCATCAAGCTCACCTCACGCGGGTATTTCATCGAGTACCGCGACCTACACTCCATCGAGCACCCACACGTCATCATCTCGTGCTTCCGGTTCGAGCAGCTCCATGAGCTCCTCGCACCCTTCGACAGTTCCTACCTCAACAACGTACGCTTCGTCAAGCCATGTGACTGCAACTTCAAGCAGCTCTGTACGAAGCAGCGCTTATGGAGTATCGTCCTCAAGTGTTTCAGCATACCATTCGTCCAGTAGCTCTGCTCATGCCTCATCCTTGACAAGCGTACCTTCCATCAGTTCTTACGGTTCTACTCACAGCTCCTCGCACACCACTACGACATCCACAAGTCTACACTATGGATCAACTAGCAGCTCTTCAACGTCGGTAGCTGGGTCCTCTCATTCCGCATCGAGTACACATTCCTACGGAGCATCCAGCAGCTCGCCTCACTCGTCTTCTTTATCATCAAGTTCGTCATACGTACCCGTGTACGGAGGTTCTCGATCACCATCTTCGACCTCCGCCTCCGCCACCAGCGCGACCAACAGCTATGCCCATTCGACCTCTTCAACAGGCCACACTTCGGCCAGTAGCAAAGTTTCCTCTGGATCGACGACATCGTTACAAATCACATCACACACAACCAGTACAACTGTCTCAGGTATATTTCCTGACATAATCGGTCTGTATATTTGCTTACTTGCGTCGCATTTGATATTCCAGGTTCAAAGGTCTTGTCTTCGTCGTCTTTTCAACCGGTTTATGGCGGCTCTCGTTCGTCTTCATCGAAGTCCACGTCAGCACTCTCTTCGTCAGGAACATCAACGTAAGTTACAAGCAAAACTTTTCAACTGCGACTTAAATTCGTTTCACATCCACTAGTGCGCCATTGTCGAGCACCCATACTGCGGCCTCTTCGAGCTCGCACGTGTACGGAGTATCGTCGTCACACACTACTTCGTCGAGCTCTTCCTCGACCCACCCGGGTACTTACTCAAGCTCTACAATCTACGGACAGTCATCCTCGCACTCGAGCAGCTCTTCGCACGCTATGTCGTCCTCGAGTCTTCAAACTTCGGGAGCATCGAGCAGCCATGCCGCATCCTCGACGAGTTCACCTGTGTACGGCACATCATCAAAGGTTTTGTCCTCCAGCTCGCACGCTTCGGCGTCAAGCTCGCCGGTTTATGGATCCTCTTCGCACGCGAGCAGCTCTTACCGCGTGACCTCGACTTCCACAAGCGGGCCATCGTCCAGCAGCAGCCACATTTCAGTGTCCACGAGCTCGTACGCCTACGGAGGGTCTTCGTCACACACCTCATCAAGCAAAGCCACGCAGAGCACATCATCGAGCGCCTCCGGATCTTCGAGCATCTCGACACACTCAGCGGTTTCCTCGAGCACCAAAGCGTACGGATCGTCTTCGTCGCACCCGAGTAGCTCGTCACACCCGGTGTCGTCTTCTAGCGTTCCAAGCTACGGGATATCGAGCAGTCATTCTGTGTCCTCGACCGGGTCTCTCTCGTACGGCACGACATCAAAGTCCGCTTCGTCGATGGCGAGCTCGCCTTCGTCGAGCGCCTCCGGATACAGGTCATCTTCGCTGCTCTCCAGCAGTTCCTCCCACGGAGCTTCGTCTGCATCCAGCTCCTCGTTGTCGAGCACTCACTCGCCAGTGTCCACGAGCTCGCATGCATACGGGTCGTCCTCCTTGCACTCATCGTCCAAGAGTGCTCCACAAAGTTCGACGTCGAGCGTCTCGACTCATTCAAGCGCGTTATCAAGCTCTTCTGTCTACGGACAGTCTTTGACGCACTCGAGCAGCTCTTCTCACGTCCTGTCGTCCTCCAGCATTCTTTCGAGCAGTCACGCAGCGTCCTCGACGAGTTCACCTGTGTACGGCACATCTTCAAAGATTTTGTCCTCCAGCTCGCACGCTTCGTCGTCAAGCTCGCCGGTTTATGGATCCTCTTCGCACACGAGCAGCTCTTACCGCGTAACTTCGACTTCCACAAGCGGGCCATCGTCCAGCAGCAGCCACATTTCAGTGTCCACGAGCTCGTACGCCTACGGAGGGTCTTCGTCACACACCTCATCAAGCAAAGCCGCGCAGAGCACATCGTCGAGCACCTCCGGATCTTCGAGCTCTTCAACCCACTCAGCGGTTTCCTCGAGCACCAAAGCTTCTTCGTCTCACCCGAGCAGCTCGTCTCACTCGGTGGCGTCTTCTAGTGTTCCAAGCTACGGGTCATCGAGCAGCCATTCCGTATCCTCGACCCAGTCGCACACGTATGGCACCACTTCGAAGACCTCCACGTCGATCGTGAGCTCGCCTTCGTCGAGCACTTCCGGATACAGGTCATCTTCGCTGCTCTCCAGCAGTTCCTCCCACGCAGCTTCGTCTGCATCCAGCTCCTCGTTGTCGAGTACTCACTCGTCAGTGTCCACGAGCTCGCATGCATACGGAACGTCATCCTTGCACTCATCGTCCAGCAACGCTGCACAAAGTTCGACGTCAAGCGCTTCCTCCCACCCAGGTGTTTACTCAAGCACTTCTGTCTACGGACAGTCATCGTCGCACTCTAGCAGCTCTTCGCATATCCTGTCGTCCTCCAGCGCTCTTTCGAGCAGTCATGCCGCGTCCTCGACGAGTTCACCTGTGTACGGTACATCTTCAAAGATTTTGTCCTCCAGCTCGCACGCTTCGTCGTCGAGCTCTCCGGTCTATGGATCCTCTTCGCACGCGAGCAGCTCTTACCACGTAACTTCTACTTCCACAAGCGGGCCATCGTCCAGCAGCAGCCACATTTCAGTGTCCACGAGCTCGTACGCCTACGGAGGGTCTTCGTCACACACTTCATCAAGTAAAGCCGCGCAGAGCACATCGTCGAGCACCTCCGGATCTTCGGGCTCTTCAACCCACTCAGCGGTTTCTTCTAGCACCAATGCTTATGGATCGTCTTCGTCTCACCCGAGCAGCTCGTCTCACTCTGTGTCGTCTTCTAGCGTTCCAAGCTACGGGTCATCGAGCAGTCATGCCATGTCCTCGACCGGGTCGCACACGTATGGCACCACATCGAAGACCTCCACGTCGATCGTGAGCTCGCCTTCGTCGAGCACTTCCGGATACAGGTCATCTTCGTTGCTCTCCAGCAGCTCCTCCCACGGAGCTTCGTCTGCATCCAGCTCCTCGTTGTCGAGTACTCACTCGCCAGTGTCCACGAGCTCGCATACATACGGATCGTCATCCTTGCACTCATCGTCCAGCAACGCTGCACAAAGTTCAATGTCGAGCGCTTCCTCCCACCCAGGTGTTTACTCAAGCTCTACGGTTTACGGACAGTCATCGTCGCACTCGAGCAGCTCGTCGCACGTCCTGTCGTCCTCCAGCATTCTGTCGAGCAGCCATGCCGCGTCCTCGACGAGCTCGCTTGTGTATGGAACGTCTTCTAAGATATCGTCTTCAAGTGTGCACGCGTCACCATCAAGCACTTCGGCCTACGGGTCTGTGTCCCACTCCAGCAGCTCCTACCGTGCTGCCACAACTTCTACTAGTCTGCCATCGACAAGCAGCCATGTATCAGTGTCAACCGGCTCGTCTGTGTACGGAACGTCTACTATTCACTCGTCGTCCAGCAAGGCGACACAAAGTCTGTCGTCGAGTATTCGTGTTTATTCAAGTACCACGACGCACTCAGCGTCTTTGTCGAGCATCGCAACGACGTCGGTGCATCCCAGCAGCTCATCGCAGCCCACTTTGTCATCCACCGTTTACACCTATAGTTCACCTAGTAGCCACACTACGTCTTCGACTATCTCACCCAAAGCTTCTTCTACCAACGCCGAGCACAGCAGCTTGTCATCCAGCGTGCGTTCCTCTTCATCTAGCGCTCCAACCTCTGGGTCGCACTCTAGCAGCTCCGGCCATGCGACATCAAGCACTACGTTATCGTCCAGCACACCATCTGCCCACTCGACGAGCGGTACGCATGTTTACACGACGTCGTCGTTGACGTCGAGTAAAGCTGCACCTAGTTCGTCGACGAGTGTTGGATCGTCGTCATCCAAATCCAGCGGCTCATCCACTGCTGGGCCGTCAAGTGCTCGCACGGTTTCTTCTACAAGCTCCCCGGCCTACAGCACGTCATCGACACACTCGAGCAGCACTTCTCACTATACGACAAGTGTGCCCGTCTAC